>CM032403.1:11641408-11661969 GCA_019049475.1 Eueides isabella | reverse complement strand
GGACACTCCGTTTCACTTCCGTTCCCCACTTTCAGCCGAATTTGAGGCATTGCGTGTTGAGTGATGGAACTCAACACCTTGCATAGTTACCAGAGCGAAGGAATGAAAACATTAAATATTTATATTAGAAATATTAAATATATCATTTCCTCGAGATAAGTTATATTAAGTTATTATTTTTTTGTTACCATAACTGTTTAGTATTTATAGAGCGTCACGCTGTGTCCCACGTATAGCTGGATAGACAGAGATGACCTGGTGATTAGACACTCCGTTCTCTACTTTCAACCTATCATATATTAATATGTTTTTGAGACATCGATCACTGTCATTTATGAAAAAAATGAGTTCAAAGTGTTAAGTGGCGGAACTCAACCATGCGTTTTGTCTTGTTATCAGTGCGTGATAGTAAAAATGATTCATTCACTTAAATGGGAATCAAATCTACAACCTTGGCGTTTACAGCCAACCGCTGTGCGCCAATAATAAAATTATAGACAGACAGAGTTGTATGCAACGACAATAACAATTTATTTTAATTTTGATTATAATAATTAACGAACATTAACTTTAATGGGCCGAGCAGTAATATTAATAATCAATTTAATGAATGGCTCATCTCAGTTACGTATTATATTATTTTAATGTTATGTTAATTACTTACGTTTCTCAACTAAGTATCTCCTTAAGGTATTTTACCGGTTCACGTTTGTTTCTTTAATTTACTCTCAGAGTGGTCAATTAACTTTAAGTGACGTTGAAATATTGTGTAGGTACAATTCTATACGTATTTCTATTTGTTTAATGTATGTTAAATGATAAATAATTAATTGTTTTAAGTGAGGCTTGTTTGTGTTGACTGTAGAACGTAACATTCTGTTTTTTTCCGTATTAGATCGTACGTTATGTTAAAAACAATACACTCCAGTACCGAACTTGAGATTGCAAATTGAGTGCCGCAACTAAACGCCGCTCTATGCCTTGTTACCACAGCGAACATTTTTTTCTAATATTTCCACTCACTCACTCACTCAGCTTCACGCTATATCCTGCGCACGGCAGCGTAGGCAGAGGGAACTTGGGAACCTAGTGTTAAGACACTCCGTTCCACTTCCATTCCCCACTTGCCGCTGATTTTTTTTCTAATATTTCCTAAGGATTAAATACTAGATTAAATACTAGATATTTATTAAATACTAGATTTTCATTTAAAATAAAAGAACATAAAACAAATTAATGTTTTTTTCTTCGTAGCACGATACCTAAATGTAACTGGCAACTACGTTCCCCACTTTCCACACATTTTTAGAAACATTGCCGATAACAACGTCAGGATTAAGTCTACCAAAGCGAAGAAATGGAATCAATAAATTCCTACAACAGAAGCAAACCTACTACTGTCGTTGTTCCACTGCACCATAACGGCCTCTATCGCAAAAACTATCGAAACGCTCATTTATATGTAAGTAACGGAAGAGCTTTTATAAAGCTATAAACATTGACAAAGGGATATTTATTATTATATAACAAGAAATGATAATTTAAAACTTACGTAAGTAATATACTCGTATAATATATATTTATGAAGTATACAATACATTTTATTCATTACATGTGACATAAGGACGTTTGTGTTATCAGTACAGACTGGTCATTCACCAAGTTACTCTTCTCTTATCACTTCAGTAGAATCGTTTCTTTATAATGAAAACAACCTTTACAGAATTTGTTATCAGAGAAAATGTCAAAGAGAGCCTTATCAATATAATACTTCATTATATTATCGTATGTACCGTATGACTGTAAATGAAATGGTTGTGAGTTCAATGTCCAATCAAGAAAATTAATTATTTTGGTTTGCTTGGTCTGGTGTTTACTTCCGCTTTTTAATACGCATTGTCTTAAAAATTGGACGGAAGCTAGGAATTAAGTGTCTCGACCGTTTCCCTCTGTCTACCCTAGCATGCGGGATAGCGCGTGAAAATAATAGCTCCAAAAATTTCACAATTAAAATGAATACTTTCTGACAATTTAAATAAACTCTACAGACAGTCAACGTACAAATGTACTTAAATATGTTGTATTATGTAATAATTTATGCAACTCTTTTTATAACTCATAAAGATTTTTATTTACGACTTACACTTTGTAAGTTTTATTTCAACAACTTGTTAAAATATTTGTATGCTTTTAGTATAAAAGATGATCATGATATTTTATTTTTTTCTTCGTTTTCCGTCCAGATTTGCGTTTATTGGCGTAACTTAACGCCGCACTTTGATAAAAATAATTGAGATATCTTTCTGATAGATTAGATAATATACATCAGATTTCGTCTCTTAGAGTCTCGGCCTCAAACCACTTTACCAAATAATGCTCAAACTTCTTTAATTATAATATGTATACATTTTCAATGAAACAAAGCAAAGCAGATTAATCACTTATATTTATTTCTAGACAATTTCAAAAGTATTTGAATAATTCATAAAAATCAATATATGGGATTGAAATTGTTTTTTTTTTTTATTTTAAAATGTGTAATATCTTATAATAAGAATTTAAATTAACATCTCATGTTTAAATAGATATGCCATAACTGAGTCATCGTCGCGGCGCCGCGGAACAGCGTGTGACTGTTAAAGCAATGGATGTAGGTTTGATTCATACTCAGAGAAATTAATTAGTTTTATTTCTACGCTCTAATAATAATACAAAACGCTGTGTAGAATTCCACCACGTAATATCTCGATGTTTAGATAGTGCAGGGGGAACAAAGTGTCTTAACACTACGTTCCCTTTGAGAACCTTAGAATATCAGTGATACAGTATGGTTAACTTACAAAATTTAATAATATGTTAAATACATAATAAACACCATTTATATATGTAAATGTAGTTCAAATCAATCGTAAATCAGCATAAGTGAACTTTAGATAATATTCCGGTTGTGTTCACTCGCTGCTTGTAATGACTGAACTTTTGTAAACATTTGGTTAAATTAAAGCTTTAACTAAATTGCTAAGTTAGTTAACAAACAAGTTTGACCTTAATTTTAAAGTGGACATGGAAATTTGTTGATTAAAATGTATATTTAAATTCCATTAAATTAAATTATTAATTTAAATATTTATATCGAAGTCTGTAGTGGCAAAGAGGCAAAGGCTTGCCATTATAAACTTGACTGGTTAAGGGTTTGAATTCCATTCGGGAATATATTTGATATTTTCGTTTCCCCGCTTTGGTAATAAGGCAATCGCGGCGTTGAGCTCCACATTTCATGCACCGACTCTAGCATACGGCTGAAAGTCGGGAACGAAGTGTACAGAAACCACAAGGTTCCTGAATTCCCTCTATCGAAAATCGAAATATATATAAATAAGTTACATCATGTAAATAAATGAATCTCGTTAAAATCATTCCTATCGAGATGATACGATAATGTGTTATCTTTCACACCTTCATTTGGAAAAGAATTTAATTTAAAATATAAAAAATTAATACGTAAGAACTTTACTATTAACATTTAGATTACGTTCTCAAAATAATTAACTACTGTAACTCTTGAGTCTAGTGACATCTCACAGTCACGCCGTATCGAGATCTTATCGTAATCGGCCTCTTTAGAGATTTTTTTTCAAGCTTCACGTTATGTCCCACACATGGCAGGGTAAGTAGAAGAAACAGAATTTGGAAACCTTCTGTTAAGATATTCCGTTTCATTCCCCACTTTCCGCCGGATTTGAGGCATTGTGCGTTAAGTGGCTAAACTTAGTGCCACGCTATAGCTTGTTAGCAAAAACCAAATACTGATTTTCATTCTGAGTGACTTGAAATAACAAATCAGAAAATTGAATATTTAAATTCTTCGAGTGGGGACGAACAGGCTTCATTAGAAGAGACTGCCGTGAGATTATGTAATAATGATCTTATCTTATTTATCTTACTTGACGCTTCGTCTCGCTCATTCACTTATATGCTTAACTCTTGTAAAAAGTCTCACATTCGATAAATTATGTACATTAAGGATGTCGTAACAGTAACAGTACCGCATCGAGCTGCAAATGAGACAGACGTGGAGACGATTGCCACTCAGGGAAATATTGTAATGTTAGTTTTCTATCTCTGGTAATGACACGGGGACGGAGGTAGCGGAGGTAACTGACGTCTACATATAAATCAGCGGTATTAAGTTAATTGGTCATTAAATAATGTAAAAATATTTTAGTTTAGTTTTGTGATTATATATATCACTCAGCTTCACGCTGTATCCCGCACGCACGAGGCACGGTAGGCAGAGGGAACCCGGGAACCTAGTGTAAAGACACTCCATTCCGCTCCTGTTCCCCACTTTCCGCCGAATTTGAGGCATTGCGTGTTGAGTGGCGGAACTCAACGCCGCGCTTTGCCTTATTAACAGAGCGAAGAAATGAAACATTAAATATTTAAATTGAAAATATTAAATATTTCATTTCCTCGACTGGGGATCGAACCCAGAACCTGTCGGTTACAGGCACACTCTTGTACCGCTGGGCCACGACAGGCCAGATTATATATACTTTATAAAATAGAAATTATTGACACATTTCCACATATTATACGAATTATAACAACATTGTCATGAAAAAAATATGCTTCCAAATGTGAGTTGGTCTCACTAATCAAAGTTTCCATAGTATTTTTATGTTCAGATTTTTATTCTTATTCCTACAACTAACAGCTAGAAGGATAGACGAAAATGGAATAATTACTGTGTTCCGTCTCTTCTTTGAGGTACAGAATTCGAAACATTAGTTAGCACTTAAGTTATGAGCATAACATTCTGATAAGGACATGGTCAACATATAAAAAACAACTATAAAACGTAAATTAAAAGTAACTTTAAATTTTATAGACATACAAGCTCAACAAATCAACGGATAGAGCCAGTTGTGGCGCAGCGGCACAAGCGTGCGACTTAAGTGACTGTACAAAGTTTATGAGGTTCATTCTCTACTAAAGGACAATTAATATTTAACGTGTTTATTTTTTCGCTCTGGTAACGAGGTAATGGCGTTAATTTGTCTACTCGATGCATAATACCTCAAATTGAGCGGAAAATAGGAAATGTCGTTGGGAACAAAATTTCTGAGCATCAGGTTCCCAAGTTTCCTCTGCCTATCTTATGAAGCTAGCAAAAGCCAACAAATGTTTCCAAGAAATGTAAAAAGCACATTAAAAGCTATCATATAAGCTCACGTCGTAAAATATATAATTAGTTCCATTAGGCTTTTAATTTTATGAACATTTTGTGAGGTCTGTTATCATTTCTCTAATATTTATTGAGGCCATGTTATATTCGGAGGCGATAAGCGTTTATTTAAATTTAAATCCACATTAATGTTCTTTACGGTTGTTTACGAGTGTGATTAGAAGTTGCTCAGAAGACCATTTGTAAACGTAATTTTATAGATTTTCCTAAACAACATTTACCAATTTCTTGTTTATTTAAACTGAATATATACCTATTTAGGTATATTTTTTTTAACGGAGATAATGGGATGCTATTGTTGTGACTCTCCGTTCTCATTATACACTTCCGTTATCCACTTTCCACGAAAATTGAGGCATTTTGTGTAGGACGGCAGAACTTAACGCCACGCTTTGCCTTGTTACCAGAGCGAAGAAATTAAAATATTAAATATTAGATTCCATCGAACTCACATCCTATCCTGTTTACAGTACCTACAGTACAGTACGGCCTCTAGAAATAGAAATATCTTATATCTAATAAGTTTCAGTGAATTATATTTTTGTACTCGTGGGTCTTGTTATCTTGTATTTATAATCACGTACAATATAGTTTATTATTGTAAAAACGCCTATGTAGTGTAGTGAATTTAAACGTTTTTCATGTTTTATTGCATATGTTAAGATTTCTAGATAATAACAGATAATATTTACTACTTATTGTCATAGTTAGTTTAGCAAGAGAGAATCGTATTTGTTTAATATTTCTACTAATTTTAAAGTGCTAATTTGGACGTGGTTTGATAAAAAAATACGGCTTAGTGGTCAGAGCCTTGGGACAGTTTCCAAGAAGCGCGGGTTCAAATCCCGCTACGTTAAATATTTATACGTTTTATTAATGAGTATCAATGAACACTTCGTTTATAAATACGTGAATTAAATTGAAATACAAACCATATATATGTAAGTAACTACTTAAAATTATTTAAATATTTAAGCAATTTAGATGATTCCACCATTTTAGATAAATATAATGTTCAGAAAATATAAAATGTCGACGTGATAGAGATGATTGTACCTCCGGTTGGGGACGTGGAGGTATTTGTAAATGATCACACCGTGCTTATAGTACTACTGTACCTACCGCAATGAATGAGTATTTCTATATTTTTTAAAATAAATTTACAAAGTTATTTTTTTTTGGTGAGGTAGGCAGAGGGGCCCTGGGAACCTAGTGCTAACTCTCCGTTCTCGTTAGGAGAAAGAACTTAAAATATGTTTTATTTAATTTTTACAAGAGGATTCGAAGCCACGATCTGTTGCACTTACACGTTATACGCTCATGCCGCTGCGTCACGGAGGTCTCTGGCATTATATTTTTCTTTCTTTTTTTTTTTCAACTTTACCCGATATCTCGGACATGGCGGAGCAGTCAGAGGGAAAATAGGAACCTTACGGTTAATCTCCTATGTTAATTTCTTATACAGCCCCATTAATTTACTTTGGTTTTCCACTTTGCACTGCGTGTTGAGTGGCAGAACTCAGCATTATAATCAAATAGTAAAAGTAGTAAAGGGCCTTAATGAGAACAGAGTGACTTAATGACTTTCGGATTACACCGTGAAGGTGAAAATATATATAATGATAAGTAGTAAAAGTTACCAGCTCATATAAAAACCATGAGGTAACTTCATCACGTAAACACGACGTGTACCATCATATGTAGATGGAAGATAATCGAACCCGCGGTAACCCTGACCCATTCGTGGGAGATGCTATCATGATACTCGTGTTTAGCAATTATGGTTGATGGCTTTTTATGGATTTTTGTTTTGTTTATAAACATATACTACTTTGCTATGAAAAAGCAGTTGTAGCAAGCAGTATGATGTCTCGACCTTGTGACATTACGCAGTGTTAGAACTCAACAAAGCTTTTATAAAAGAAGTTTACGTAACAAATATAAATAATGTTTTTACAAGTAAAACCTTCAAACCAAAATTTAAATTAAAAAACAAGCACCTCTAAAACTATTGATTAAAGTTTCATAAAATATAGTAAAGAACGACTATGATGAACGGGGATTTTGTGTTCGTTCATTCAGGAACTGTGGTGATACAGACAGATAGACGAGCAGGCCCAACTTAAAAAATAATATTAAAAAAGGTCAAAATACCTTAGAACCTGTTTAATTTCACATTTTTAATAAAATTTAATTTACTGACATCTGTCGTACGCTGAAGCATGTGAAATATTTCAGTTTCCAGTAAAGTAGCATTGCCGAGTTGTGGTTCACGCTGACGTTAGTTATAGGAGACTGTGTAGATTTTATTTTAGGATGTTTCTTACATCTTATACCTATATATATATATATATATATATATATATATATATATATATATATATATATATATATATATATATATATATATATACCTATATATTTTTTTTTCTTTTCTAGTAAACAGTGTGTAAAAGTTCATAAACATTATAAATTTTAGGCCACAACTCGTCGAGAGTACTGTAGGTATATTTAAGAGGGAGTGAAGGTGTCATGTTATTTAATACTCGTCTCACGTAGTTCACGAAATTTGCGTACTCTATGTAGAGACGTGCCTTTGAACTTGTTAAATTTAATATAATACGAATGTTGAAATTTAATAATATATCTTCTTTTTTTAATTGATGTCCAACTTTTTATTTCTTAATAGCAGTAAAGGCTATAGACACCGGGGCCAACAGAAACATAGTGATTCTTTTGAGGTACGAAACCCTAAGTATTTAAGACTGAATTGCGCTTATTTCCGCCACTAAATACGCAATGGATAAACGGATTGGAATGTAACTCCTAGTTATCTTTTCAGGTGGGTAGAACTTGTTATATGCAAGATTGACAGAAAACTTAATAAATAAGATAGGAAATATCATAAGAAACTTATAGAATTATTATCATAGCTCGAAATATTTTCTATACTATTCAAATTTTGGATGGTTATTTTTTTTAATTTCACGCTGTATCAAGACCATGGCAGGATAAGCAGACTTGATGTAAGGATACTCTGGTGTCATTAAAACACTTCCGTTTCTCAATTTCCGCTGAATTTGAGGCATCGCAAGTAGAGTGGAAAAAATCAACGCCGCTCTCTACCAGAGCGAAGAAACAAAAATATTTAATTTTGTCGAATGAGCATGAAACTCAAAACGTATGGCATTTACAATCGCTTATGCCCATATGCTTGCGCTACGGCAGGCCTCGTTTTAGGGTGGTTATTTACGTGTACATATCCATGGATCGCCACGTGTGCGCGTCGTAAAGTAAACTTTACTGGCCGTCTTATGAACTCTTACATGCCTCGCTTTATGACTTATGAACAGTTTATAGTTTTGGCTTCAGTGCCGTGTTACTTGTATAAAGGTATAAAAAGTTATAATATGCGTGTAATTGAAAATTCTTACGATAAGATCTGTCGGGAGTTACATGGGGGGTGTTTTGAGGGGGTTGCGTACCTCAAACGGGGATCACTTTGTTATAAGATCTTTTATATCGAGATTACGCGGAGATGTTATGCTGAACTCTATGAAAATTTGCAGATTTATGGCTCCTTCGCATACAGAAAAAGTCTATTTTATCAGTCGACACAAAAAAAGATACGAACGTTTATACATGGTTTTACTGTATTTAAACCGTTAAGGTATTTCCCTTCCCTCGGACCTATAGTTTTAACATTTTAAGTTAACTTTTGGTCTAAGTCAACACTTACAATTCAAATGAAAGAGAACAACAAAAATAACATTCCTAACAAAAATAACATTATAGGTTTTTTATAAATAAATATTTCAACATTTCATATCTTTTTCGTTATCTTTTCTCCAAAGTGTAAATTGATTTACGAGAAAACATTATTGGAATTAATTTATAATTTAAAAGCTCACGTTTAAGATTTATTCAAAAGCTCACTAAAGAGATTGAGAAATGTGAACTAGTTCAAAACAGCTCAGAGTTAAAGTACAAGCATAAGGTAAATATTTCGAAATAACTTGGCAAATTTATCTCAGAACCTCGAGACGTGTATAATGTGGAGGCGTGCCGCTATCTTAATGAAATCCTGAATTAAACGCTGTAATACACTATGCTATACTGAACCTTTGTTAAGGATTAAAATCTCATTAAAGAAATACATTATATTGACTATTGTAGAGCAGTATGTACGAGTACGATAGGTGCTGCTTTCTGTACTACTTTATTTTTATATATTATTCCTGTACTATTTTATTCAACTAATCAACATACAACGTCTCGAATTTAGGAGAAAAATTCGGTTTATACAGTCCAAACTCTAATTTTTCTCTGTCTGTCTAAAATAACATCTCTAACGCCGTGTTTGCCTTGTTACCAGCACGAAGAAATGAAAACATTAAATATTTAATAATAATAATAATAATAATACTTTATTGCACAAATAAAGACAGAAAAAAAACACAATTATATTACAAATATGACAGAAGAAGTAGATGTGCAATGGCGGCCTTATCACTAAAAGCGATCTCTTACAGGCAACCATATGGAGAAAGGATACATAATGAGAATGCAGAGAGGTGCAAGAAGGATAAATGATATAAATAAACTAAATATATAATAAAAACAATTTAATAAAAAAAATTATATAAATAAATGTTCACAATTACATATTCATAAAGATATATACTTTCAAAACGGATTCCATACATACATATATACAAACATACATATACACACATACATACACACATACATACACACACACATACATACATATATACATATATATATATAGACGTATAAAAATAAATACATATATACATAATAGTATTGTTCGTTAAACATTCGATTTGAGATAAAAGTATTTAAGACGTCGTTTAAATATCCCAATGGATTGGGATCGTCTTACATCTAGTGGCAGCTCATTCCAAAGTTTTACTGTTTTAACAGTAAAGGAATTGCTATAGCATTTCGTGCGGCACAAAGGAGTTTCAAGGATGAGGTTATGACGGGAACGGAGGGTTTGGGAATGTAGAGTGTCTGACCCTAGGAACTTAAAACGCTCCTTGAGGTATGATGGTGAAACAGGATTGTATAGGATGTTGTATAGGAGAGTAAGGGCATGTAGATTACGCCTATGTTCAATTGACAACCATTTCAGCTGACTACGGTACTGTGACACATGGTCGTGTTTCCTCAATCCAAAAATATATCTTATTATGAGATTTTGCAGTCGTTCGAGTTTATTGATTAGTTGCTGAGACAGATCTAAGTAGCACGAATCAGCATAATCTAGAATTGGCAGAAGAAGAGCATGGACCAGAGATATTTTGGTCTTTAAACGTAAAAGGTTCTTCCATCTTCTCAATCTACTTATGGTACAGAAAATCTTACGACTTAGCTCTGATACGTGTGGCGACCAGGAGAATGCACTGTCCATCCTGATTCCCAAATTTTTAACACTCGCACTAACTTCCAAACAGACATTATTATATAAAACTGGGGGTAAAGGAGAACGTAATTTAGATAACTGTTTAGGGTTACCAAATAAACACACCTGAGACTTATTAGGGTTGATACAGAGCCCGAACGATTTACTCCAAGTACTAATTATTTGCAAGTCGAAATTAATTTCATTAATTGCACTCGAGATATCGCTTACAGCTGCAGTTGTGTAAATTTGTAAGTCATCAGCGTAAAGGTGGTAAGATGCCGATATACGTTGAGTGAGAGTGTTAATAAAAATGGAAAAAAGTAAGGGAGAGAGCACATTACCTTGCGGGACACTAGCGTTAAAGTGACATGGCGACGAGTACTTTTCGTTGAGCTTTATACTTTGTCTGCGTCCATAAAGGTAAGACAAAAACCATTCAGTAGCTTTAGATGAAAAATTTATAGATTTCAGAATACCTAATAAAATATCAAAATCCACAGTGTTAAAGGCGTTAGAAAAATCTAACAGAAAAAGTATAGTCACTTGCTGGTTGTCAAAACTGCATCTAATATCGTCACAGACTTTATTAAGAGCCGTGACTGTGCTATGACCAGGACGGAAACCAGATTGGAAGGGAGACAGGATGTTACTACTGTGCAGTTATATATAAATAAATAAATTTGTTCGTGTATTATTCGCTCAAGAACCTTAGATAGAAAAGGTAATATAGAAATAGGACGATAATTAGAGAAGGATGTTGGGTTGGACGTTTTCGGGATAGGGATCACAAGTGCATGACGCCAAACATCAGGGAATTCGCTATGGGAGAGGGAGAAGTTAAAAATATGGCAGAGGATAGGGAGAATAGAATTAAGAGATAGAAAAATCATGCGTCGGCTAATGTTATCAAACCCAGTGGCGTCTGATTTGATTGCCAACACGTGCTTGCGTACATCCGCGTTTGAAATAGGAGAGAATGTGAAGGGTTTACTTGTAGGATTGGGTAGTAATAATAATGAATAAAGAGTAGGTACTTATTTTAGTACTATTATCCATTAAATTAACGGAACTAAAAAAAAATTGTTCAGTGCGTCCAAATCCGTGCAGTTGTTTAAAGTGGAAACATTAGTGCGCTGACCTCCTATTCCCATCGCATTCAGGAATTTCCAAGTTTTTGTAGGATTGCTACTGTTAATTTCAGATAATATGTGGTTACGCCGGGGCGTTTCTGCAAGTCATATTACATCTATTCCGTAAAGATTTGTACCTTTGCAAATTTGAGTCGGTGGGATTTTTTTTATACTTAGACTTTGCGGTATTTCGTTTGACCATAAGTAACTTGATATCTGGGGTTAGCCACGGAGCAGGGAAATGTTTTATTTTAACTGGCCGCAGCGGCGCATGGATATCAAAGAGCTCGGTCAAAATTGAGTTGAAAATGTTCAATTTTTCATTAATATTACCAGCACTGAATATGCAATCCCAGTCAATACAAGCAAGATCGTCCATAAGCTTCGCGTTATCGATGTTATTGAAACATCTTCGCATCACAATTGTCGGTTTTAATTTCAGCGGACGTATTTTATATGACAGGTAAATGAGGTCATGATACGAAAATGCATCAGCTGACATTTGTCCAAAATTTGCGACACGTTCCGTTGAAGAGACGATCATCAGGTCGAGTAAAGACGGCGCACAACCGGGGAATAAGTGAGTAGCGTTCGTAGGAAGAATGTTTAAGTTAGAGCTGTTGATAATATTCATTAGCCGATTCGCGCGAACGTCGTTCTTAATCAAACACGTGTTAAAATCGCCCATTATAATAGTGTGATCTGCCCCTGGAGCATATTTTTCTAACAGATCTTCAAATGCGTCAAAATAATTAATATGTAAGTTGGGACTATAAAAGACGCCAAGTAACACTTTAAGGGTCCCAAAGAGGACTTCTATTAAAATATGCTCCGATGAGTTAGAATAGGTTGTGGTTGTTATAGGCAGAGCATATGCAGTAGACGGTAAACTTGGCTTAAGAAATGTTTCGGAGACGAGAAGGGCGTGGATATTTTGCAGGTTAAAAGAGTCAAGTAAGTCTGGGTAAATATTTAATTTGAAAACATTCAATATGAAAGGAAATGAATTCCTCGAGTGAGGTCGAACCCACAACCTATCGTTTACAGTCACACGACAGGCCTAAAATAACATCTATTTTTAAATATATTTTATTTTTACTTCACGCTGTATTCCGCATATTGCAGGGTAGTCAAAGGTTCTCAGGTTCCCTTTGACTACCCTGCAATATGCGGAATACAGCGTGTTATGCGGAATACAGCTAGTGTTGAGAGATTCAGTTCCCATTAAAACATTTCCGTTCAGAAAGAGAGCTTTCCGCTGTATTCTGGAGACATTGCGCGTTGGGTTGTGCAATTCAACGCCACGCTAATTTGTAATCAAATCTTACGTAATCACATAATTAAGTAAATGCAACACGTTTTTAACGTAATATTAGTTCATAATGTAACTTATGCACCGATATATATATATGTATATATGTATGAAGTATTGTATAATATTCCCATACGAGCGCCCGCAATTATAAAGGCCTGGGAACTTCCTGGCCGCGTGATGTTGTACGCTTTCACTGTTCCGATACATTGAATATTATAGTATTAAAATTAGTAATTTTTAGTCATTTTCTTTACGCGCCAACTTACTGTTATTTACTCAACGAACAAAATTCAATTTTAATACTGAAATTCAACAGAGAGTGGTAAACAGGAAATGCCTTGCCATTGGATTTCCAAGTTCTTTCACTAATTTAATGTAGCGTATTCGAATTCATGCCTCTTGGAAAGGGTAGAGCGCTTCAAATTAATTAGCCATACGTTTTTATCAATCTTAAAAATGAAAATACTTCGTATAAGTATTTAGATTTTTAAGTTTTAGTAGTTTTTGCAAAAAAATCTTATTGTTGTTATCATCGGTTTTGTTTACTCGATTTGGTTAAGAATATGTTCTTAGCTTCATACTTTCTCCCACAAATATATTGGTGGAACTCAACGCCGCGCCTTGCGTCATCATCAGACTGGAGAAATGAAAATAATTAATTCCTGCAAATAAAAATCGAACCCACTATCGTGGCGTTTACGGTCGATTTTTTTTTTTTTTTTGTTAACAGTAAGAAAATTCCACCTTCTTATAAGCAAATTAAAATACCACGAATTTCGTTCTCTGGAATTTAAAACGATACAGACAATGTCTACAGAATTTGGTAAATATTTCGGCTTTCGCTACGTAAGTAAGTAAGCTGCTTCTTGAACTGGAATAATTTTTAAATTTGCTATAATTTATTCAATTATGAAATATGTTTAGGTTGTTTAAAAGTGAAGTTTTTTTCATGAAAATGCTTAACATTATTTTATAATAACTTTAGTTTGTGCTTAATTAGTTTAGGTAACAATTTAAATTTACGCTAACTATGTATATTTAAAAAAAAAATATTTTTAAAATGCGTTCCCAAAAATCTCTTGGCAAACCTCTTTACCTGCTCATTAGATCAAAAAAGGCTTGTGGTAAAAAAACATTGTTCATTTCTTCAAGTTCAATTACAGGCTCACTCCTTCAGAATGTACGGTGACACAGAGAGACATACAGACATGGTAAACTTATATCACCTCTAGTTTTCCGTCTAAGATTAAAAATAGTCACCGCTTGTAACTTCGTTTGCTTGGAATGTAAACCGTTGGTTAATCGAATTAGATATAAATAGTAGGATATATCAAGCTTTTATTAATTTACTAAGTTCTTATTTTATTTTAAAAGCTTCAGTTTGAAAAAAAAACATACGTATACAGAAATATAAATTTTCCTCGAAATCGTCGTCAATAAAAAAAATAATTAAGCTTCGTTAAAGGCCTATTACAACATATTAATATGTTACGTACATTTAATATTGACACTTCATCAATAATATAGCGGCCATAAAGTTCCTATAGAGGTGTGAAACTCGCATCACTTTTATGGAAAGCTATTTAGAAACACCACTATTTAGTATCTATTGCGTTATATTGTATATTATAAAGTCACCACCTGTTTGTCGCAAACATGTACACTAATTTAAGATCGCGAGTTCAATTCCTTTTTATTTTTTTTAAAAAAATCATTTACATGAACTTTCCTTTTGACTGAAGGAACTTGTTGATAAGACAGCACTTTTTTGAAACATTGCGTGTAGAGTTTCAGACTTTAACGCCGCATTCAGTTTACTTACCAGAGCTAGGAAGTGACAATAATTCTTTACCCCGAATTTACGGTCGACGTACAGCTATTAGGACTCTGTTACCATTTTCATCTAAAAATTCAAACTCTATTTCCGTTTTCTTCCGACATTGGATATTAAATATTTTACTATCAAATATTTCCCTTTACAGCAAGCAGTCCGTGGTCACAGGTAGACTCACTACCCGACTTTACAGTAGTGTAAAGTATTCGAAACGTCAGATTTTCAAATATATTTGTCATATCTGAGGCCTGTCGTGGCATAGGGGCGTGACTCTAAACCCGACTGACTGTGGTTCTATCCCCACTCGAAGAAATGAAATATTTAACATTTTTTTAATAAAAACAATAATATTTTCGTTTGTTTCTTCTGGTTATAAAACATTGTTCAGTGTTAAGCTCTGCCAGTCAATACGCAATGGCTCAAATTCGGCGGAAAGTGGGAAAGGGAACAGAGTGTCTTAACACTAGGTTCCCAAGTTCCTTCCATCGTACCCTGCCATGATGACTAATCTTATTAACTTGTACTTTTTTATATATTAAATAAATAAAAATTCAACTCAAAAAACATGGTATGTACTGTTAATAATATAAAGGCTATTTTATTTTTCGGCAAAAAAGTGATTTTACACCATCCGTTCACGACAACAAAATATTTACCTTATAAGTCGTTTGGCAAGAAACCAGAGATGCTAACACATAAATAAGTTATAACAAGCATATTGTAATTTCGGCGTAGCTTGATGAGAACGTATGGTTTTGTGGTCAGCGCTTGGATGATCTTCAGAGTCACAGGTTCATATCTCACCTTGCACATTCAAACGATTTTACATAAATTCAAAATCGTAACAACTATCTTACACGATACAACAACACTAACAAAAACTTTATAAAGACTTTTATACTTATAAATCTTTAAATTTGCCTTAAAATATATAAAAAGTGAATATTTTTCACATCAATAACTTCTACAGCCATCTGAAGCCAACAATTTGTATTGTGTACATACACATTGAATCCAGTTTTACATTTCCCGGAATCGAACTGACGACCTATAATGAGGGATGCGGCAAAAAACCATCCGACCAACGAGATTTCATATACAGATAGCATTTTATTGTAATTATTCCCGCTTTTATGTTTTTGCTGGCCGGTATTCGTGAAACACGATTTATTCTTTACTCTTTAAGGCGAGCGAGTGGATGAGATATTTTTTAAATAACTGCACATAGGTACTTAAGTATACCTTTACATTTCTTTTTAGGTTCAGGCTGTATCCTGCATTTAGGAGACAGAGGGAACCTAAGGGAACCTAGTGTTGAGTTAGTGTTTCAGCTATTCCTGAAGACATAATAAAGTTAAATTGAATAGTGGAACCGCGTTTTAACCCCTTATAAGAGAGAGAAAATGAAAATATTCATTTATGGAACGTTTTGCACCTAGAGTTGTGCCGTTGCATTGCGATACTTAAATATGAGTTAATTTTTTTTAACATCAGCTTACAAAGTTACTGTCTCAGACTAGAGAAATCTAGAATAGATGAATATTTATAAGTATAGGAAACGATCTTTTCCTTCTCGTACATACGAAGTATGTGTAAAAGGACAACAAAAATATATGTAATATTAAAAAATAAAGAAGCACAGAATCACTGGTTTGTTCTTATATATGTTATCGATATGATCAGCAACTTCTGCACTGCCAAATGGAAATAATCAAAAGTTGTGTATAGAGGTAACTCTGGCGAAAAGTACTTTGAATAATAAATAAATAATATATCTTAATTATTTATATTATATATTAACATAAGCTGACGTGGCGCAAGGGCATGCGGTTGTATACAATACATTTGAGGAAATGATATATTTAATATTGTCATTTTCTTCACTCTGGTAATAAGCAAGGCAAAGCGTGGCGTTGATTGCCGCCACTTAGCACGCACATAGCCACAAATTCGGGGGAAGTTAACAGAACGGAGTGTCTTAATACTTGGTTCCCATGTTCCCTCTGCCTACCTTACTATATGTGGTATTCAGCGTGAACCTAAAAATAAATAGTGAATTTGTTTCAAAACTAAGGGCTGACAGACAAAAATCCCGCTGTCATCTGAGCTCGTAAAAACATTTTTAAGAATAAATTACATTAATTTGACTAAAACTAAGTAACTTAGAAACTAGGTTAGAAAATGTAAGCTAAGATCGTAACGTATGGTCGTTGCATGACTTGAAATTTAAGTTTTTAGGCGCGCTATATTACTGTGTGTACTGGATGATCAGATGACAGCTTCACGCTATGTCACTCACATGGCAGGGTAGACACAGGGAACTTAGGAACCTAGTGTTAACACTCCATTCCACTTCCGTTCTCAACGACTTTGAGGCATTGCGAGTTGAGTGGCGGAACTCAACATCGCATTTATATATTTTAAATTGAAATATTTAATTTGAAAATATTAAATATTTTAATTGAGTTGTGATTATATATTTTTCCTTGAGTTGGGATCGACCCCACAACCTGTCGTTTACTGTCACAAGCGAGTACCGCTGCGACACGAAGGCCTCATTACTGTATGATATGATCATTATGTCCTCAACTATCAAACCCACAACGTGTGGCGCTTACAGTCGCACATTAGTGCTATGACACCTCGACTGGTCCAATAAAAAATGTGGTTATATAAAATAATACTAATAGTGTACTTATGATATTAAAAGTGTGCAACAATATTTATAATATTATTTTTAAAATGGATTTATTTGTAAATTTTATTTAAAATTAAAGGTTTTAGAAAACATATAATAATTGGAACGTAGCGAGATTTGAACCTGCGCCTCTTGGAAACTGTCCAAGCGCTTTAACCACTAAACCTTGCATTAAATTCGCACTTTGTTCAAAATGTTATACGTTTTCTAAGAAATATTTCGTATACTAAATGTTTTGCCAAGAAACTATCAGACCGATTCATTGAGATTGACAGTCGAAAAACATCGCTTGTTTATAAGTGGGGCTAAACGCCGCTACTCACTAGCTAGTACCGCCGCCGCTACTGACCTAAACCTAATTTAACCCATAATTGGATGTTTCTCCTATCTCCAACATATCAAAGTCATTCCTGTGACAGAATCTACCCAAGATCTAAGATCTATAGAATTTAATAAGTGTAAATGAACCGTGGGTGTCAAAGTAACGGTACTGTCGCCTCGCATACCGACTACAGACTACGGAGTACGTACTAGAGTGTACGTACGTATGTATGTATGTATGTATTATAGCTTTTTGCTCATTACTAAGAATACGTGACGACTTTGACTCGAGTGTTGAAATCGCGTAAATAAGTTATTATTAGATATATGTAGAAGTATATATATATATAACATATAAGTGATGGCACAATAGTCTAAGTTATTATTATAAACGTGACATTTGTGGGTTTATATTTTAAAGTAAGCAGTAAAGCAGGAATGTGGCGTTAAACTTCACCGCTCAACTCGCAATGTATTAAAACATTGGGCGGAAAGTGACATAAACGTTACGACGTTTACTACACTAGGCTCTTTTACAATAATCTCTTCTTTACGATATACAAGTAAAAAAGACACAAAAGTTACTTAATGGTATTGAAAATACAATATAGGTATATATTGGCTGCAAACGACTTTAAATAGTTCAAAATAAATATGCTACAAAGTTACCATAACGCTTTATTTCATACATGGCAGGGTAAACAGAACTTGGATTTAATCATTCAAAAATTTAATTATTTACGTCTTCGAGTGCAAATCGACCCCACAACCTGTCATTTACATCACACGCTTGCACCACTGTGCCACGACAGGCCTCAACGTTACCAAATTAACAATCTGTATATAGTCTTAAAACATCCTACTCTGATTCCAACTGAATGACATTATATATTTGTATATATCGTTTCCGTCGCTCTGGTAACGAGGCAAAGCGCGGTGCCTTCACTCAACCCGCAATGCCTCAACAATTTAGAGGAAAGTGGGAAATGGAAGCATCTTCCATTAGAAGCAGAGTGAGTTAACACTAAATTATCAGGCCCCCTCTACGCTACTATGTATCGGATACAACGTGAAGATACATAGTATTAACACACTCGGTCCGTTTCCTGTTAGTATTTTTTTATGTATAACAAAATGAAAAAAGTAGTAAGCTTCCTAATTGAATAAAACCTAAAAGATGCCACTACAAAGACAAAATAGAGATACTGTCTCAATGTAAAGCCAAATAATTAGTAGTCTCCGCCCATCCGGCTGTATATAAAAAGCCAAGCTGAAGGCTTTTTGGCATGGCATTTTTCTTATCTATTTTCATCTATTTCACCAGTTTCTATAACCGTGAACTTATCATACAATACTAAAATAATACTGAAGCTTCCTAATCACCATTAATTTAAGATAAAAAACGATTTTTTCAATTCTTCAGCTTCACGCTGTATCCCGCACAAGGCAGGGTAGGCAGAGGGAAAGGAAGTGAAACCTGTTATGACACTCCGTTTCACTTCCGTTCCCCACTTTCCGCCGAATTTGAGGCATTGCGTGTTGAGTGGTGGAACTCAGCGCCGCACTTTGCCTTACTACCAGAGCGAAGAAATGAAACATTAAATATTCAAATTGAAAATATTAAATATTTCATTTCCTCGACTGGGGATCGAAGCCAGAACCTGTCGGTTACAGTCACACTCTTGTGCCGCTGCGCCACGACAGGCCTTTTTTTAATTCTTGTAAAAAATACAAAGCGATATAAAACTTAATGTGTCATGGCGCAGTAATTGTGACTGAGGCAATGTGTGCCTGTAAACGCAGTGGTTGTAGGTTCGATCCCGACTTCGGGTAATGAATTATCATATTTTTACCCTAAAAAGAAAGGAATTAATTGCTCAGGCCATCAGCTATACGGCAAAAAGCTTGAAAATATAAATAAATGTGCTGGTAATTATTTAGATCGACTATGTAGTACACAAGTATCTACCGTAATAGCTCTAAATTAGTATTTTGTTGGGTGACACAAAAAAACTTACTATCATAAAGTTCATATAATATATATAAATAAAAATATTAATTTTTATTTTTTTATATTTTCCATACACAAAGTTATGTATATTTACAGTTGTATGTTTCCAATATGAACCTTTAGTTTATTGACACACGACCCGCACCCGGCGGCGCCGAGCAACTGATATATAACTTAGTTTACTCTACTCCACAATCTAAAGGACAAAATGGTTGTATGATGAAACGTTCTAATACAATATTTTACAAACTATATATTTGTATTTTACAAAAAAACGGAAAAAACGTGTAGACTGAACGCATTATTAAAAGTCATTTTTTGCTGTCTATCTTAAGAAATAAGCTGGATAAACAGTAAAAATGTCAAAATTATAAGAAAATAATCTTAAAAGTTGAAATCAAATTTTGTTTTTTTTTTAAGCTTCACGCTGTATCCCGGCAGAGGGAACCCGGGAACCTAGTGTTAAGACACTCCGTTCCAGTTCCGTTCTCAACTTTCCGCCAAATTTGAGGCATTGCGTGTTGAGTGGTGGAACTCAACGCCGCGCTTTGCCTTATTACCAAGAAATCAAAT
>CM032403.1:11587386-11641308 GCA_019049475.1 Eueides isabella | reverse complement strand
TTATTTAATATTTTAAATGTAAATATTTCATGTTTTTTTTTCGTTGCTCTGGTGACAAGGCTAAGTCCGCCACTCAACACGCAATGCCCCAAATTCGGATTCAGAGTGTCTTATCACTAAGTTCCCAAGTTCTCTCTACCAATCCTGCCATGTGCGGAATAGAGCAAGAAACTAAAAATAAACTACAAGTTAGCTAACAGTGAGATGGAAATATTTAAAATTTTATAATTATATAGATAATTTTGCCTCAAAACAGATTCGAAACCCCACTAACCGTCGTTGCAGCAAGCTACGTAATAATTACATTAATAGTTTGTTTCGTCTAAAAGCAGATGGTACGGCACTTAAAATATATTGACTTTGTAGTGCTGAGTGCAGATCGCTGTATCTTACCTTAGGTCACCTGTCCGTGTGCGAGACTAACAATAACTAGATTTATCTCGTCCCTAGATATGTCAAGAGATTTAAATACTAGTTGGTTCACGATCGTATCCCGCATATAACAGGATAAGCAACACCACGGTGTTGCAGGTTCGATTCCCAGGAGGGTAAATGAAATATTCCTATATTATATATTTTTTCATGCTGCCTCTATCATGGCAAAGCGTTGCGTTGATTGAGTTCCATGTTCTGGGTTTTACAGGTTGGACAAAAGTGGAGATTGGGGTAATAAAAGGAACGGACTTTCCTTACTATAGGTTCCCATGTTCCCTTTGCCCTATATATGCGAAATAAAATAAACAGTGATTTTTTTTATACTATTACAGCCTATGAAACAAAGCTTTAATCAAACATAGCCGTTTCCAGTAAAAATCTATCAATGTATGTAATAAGTAGTTTCTGTTTTACACTATCTGGCCAATGTTTGGCAGATCATTTATGTATAAGATGGTCACCAAAGCGGAAATATGTAAATAATTTATTCCCCTAAGAAGGATACAAACCCAATATCGTCGTATTTTCGTTGTGTCACTGCGCCACAATGTGTAATCTGCCTACTACAATATGATAATAACATCATAACTACTATTTATATATTATAATACATATTATATAATAAAAACATGATAAATTTTATAGATACGCCTTATATAATTTCTTACATACTCATTCAACTTCACGCTGTATCCCGCACATGGCAGGGTAGCAGAGGGAACTTGGGAACCTAGTGTTAAGACACTCCCTTCCACTTTCGTTCTCCACTTCCACTTTGAGTGGCGGAACTCAACGCGGCGTTTTTGCCTTGTACCCGAGCGAAGAAATAAAACATAAAATATTTAAATTGAAAATATTAAATATTGAATTTCCTCGACTGGGGATCGAACCCAGAAACCTGTCGGTTACAGTCACTCGCTTGTGCCGCTGCGCCACGACAGGCCTCAATTTCCTCCTTATCCCTCAAAATGGCCTCAAATTCTTACATACTTACAAGTCGTTTTTGCTTTATAACATGACCGTTGTAAACGCCCCAGGTTATAAAGCAATAACGACTTGTATTTTTTACTTCGATCCCCACTCGAGGACATGTCTGGTAACAAGGCAAAGTGCGGCGTTGAGTTCCGCCACTCAACACGTAATTGGAAAATGGAGAAGAGAACGGAGTGTCTTAACACTAGGTTCCCGAGTCCCCTCTGCCTACCCTGCCAAGGGCGGGATACAGCGTGAATAAATACATTAAATAGATTCGGCGAATACGTTAAAAAAAAATACAATTTTAACCTTAAAAAAAAACGAAAGTGACTTTCAAACTCGAAATATTTCAGTGAAAGCAATGCTTTCTCACCTCACCGCGCGTCGGTCCCTGCCAAGAATATATTCGTATATTTGGGTCATGCTTAATGATTTATATTGAATGTATATGTCTGTCTGTGTGTTTAATTATGTATGAATGATGAACACATGCAGGTATTATAGAGAAAACACTTTATATTAGACTGGCATTTGTTTGTGACTTTGCTCGTGTTTTAGTATGCCAGGCAATCGTTGCGCAGAGGCACAAGTTCGCGGCTGTTAACGCTATGGTGGGTTTCATGATCACTAAAGTAAATTTTGGTTTTTTTTAGCTTCACGCTGTATCCCGCACGAGGCAGGGTAGACAGAGGGAACCCGGGAACCTAGTGTTAAGACACTCCGTTCCACTTACGTTCCCCACTTTTCTCCGAATTTGAGGCATTCCGTGTTGAGTGGCGGAAATCAACGTCGCGCTTTGCCTTATTACCTTAGAGTAAATTTAATATTTTATATTTACTCATAACGAGGCAACGCGCGTCGTTAAACATCCACTCGACATGCTCGCAAATTCGGCGGAAAGTGGAGAACGGAAAGGTCTTAATGTTAATAGAGTTTTTTAGCACTAGGTTCTCAAGTTGTCTCTGCCTACAAGGTGAACATAACAATTAAATAAATGTACGTCATACCAAGTTAAATACTGTTTATAGAGGTTAAAGTAATTGCCAAGTTTAATTTCAACAAATTCCGTGTATTTTCTAGTGTTTCACGGAACTTCTTCACGTAACAGCTCGCTTTGCTTTAGTTAACTGACTGCTCTTAATTAACGCTAACAAATGTTAACGTGTAAAGGATAAACGTATGTATGTCATACGTTGATATAAATCTTGTAATTTCATACTTGTGTCGAGAAATGTTTCTTTAATATGTTTTTACCAAGCTGTATCTTTCACGTGGCAGGGTAGGCAGAGGGAACTCGGGAACCTTGTGTTAAGGCACTCCGTTTCCAATAAGATTTTTCGCAAAATTCAAGAATTAATTTAATTTGAGATACGCGAAAACATAAAAGAAAAACAATAAAATAACCTATATAGATATTTTATGTAATTATGTGATTTAATTATACTTAAGCGAATTTATTTTGTTCCAGGTCGGGCGAATCCCAGCAGATCACCCGCTGGTCGGCGGCCCAAGGGCCCGGTGCTGGACATCGGCGTGGTGTCCCCACAACGACAATGTCATTGCTAGCGGATCCGAAGATTGTGTCGTTAAGGTAACATGTTCTTTTCCAGGTCTTATATATATATATATATATATATACATATATATATATATATATATATATATATATATATATATATATATATATATATATATATATATATATATATATATATATATATATATACATATATATATATATATATATATATATATATATATATATATATATATATATATAGATATATATATATATATATATATATATATATATATATATATATATATATATATATTATATATATATATATATATATATATATATATTATATATATATATATATATATATATATAATATCATATACATATAATATATATATATATTACATATACATATACATATACATATACATATACATATACATATACATATACATAACATATACATATACATATAACATTATACATATACTATACATATACATATACAATACCTATACATATACATATACATATACATATACTATACATATACATATACTATACATATACATATACATATACATATACATATACATATACATATACATATACATATACATATATATATATATATATAGATATATATATATATATATATATACAACTCTTTTATTTATGGACCGATTGAAGTAAAACATCATTTAAATGTTACGTGAAGATTATTAAACTATAATGGTAATAATTCTATTTATATCGTTCTTTTGTTTCCGAGATTAGCGTACACAAACCAATAGACAAGCGGGTAACATTTTAAAAATTATTGTCTTTATCTTGTTGTCTTTGGTTCTTTATACTGAGATCACAGATTGTGATATGTATAGAATCTGTCATACAATAATTTCATAGGTGACGCTGCCCATCTGACTGGTAACAGTGGTTGATACTTCGATTCCCGTTCCGGGGAGTGGATTATAATCAATTGTTCTGAATATATGTAATCCACTCCCCCAAACGGGAATCGAATATAGAATTGTTGCGCGTATTTTTCTCACTTAAGGTACAATGTCTCGCTCTTTGCCTACCTTGTTAGGCTTATGAGATGAGAAGAGCAGAAAAAAAAATGAATCTTTCAATCGCTTGAGAATAAACTTTATTCAGCTTCACGATACAGCGTGAAAAACCGTGACGGGGTAGACTGAAAGAAATTGGGAGCCCAGTGTTAAGACATATTTGAGAAATTGCGTGTTAAGTGGCGTAACTCAACGCCGCGCTTTGCCTTATTGTAATTAATTTTCATGTTTACGTTACCTATTCCTAGTAGCTAGCTAATCATCTGTTAAACCATATACATGAATACATAAATATTTATGAGCAACATGATAATTAGTATCGAGAAAACGGTTTGATCAATAAAAGAGTTTTATAATGGAAGAAGTGTATTTAATTTTCAATAATGCTGTCTAATGAAATTGAATTTAATTGTCATAGTCACGCGATTTTAGCTGTCGGTGTAAAGTCGGTTTTTCTGTGTGCTAAGACGAAAGACCGGCGTTGAATTACGTCACTAAACAAGCAACTCCTTGAGCATTTGAGAGTGTCTGGTTTTCTTAGTGTCTTCGTGTTGTCCACAAGATACGTTCTGGCTTTCATGTTATGATATACGAGATATATCGTAAAACTAAAAAATATATTTTTGTAGTGTTGATTTAAAATTGAAAAAAAAAACCCGCCTTTTGGCATTTCGGCGTTTAACGCTTCTGTGTCCGTATCTCAATTGAGGAAAAATTTGTATACGATTCTGAAGTTAGGACTTTTTAGTGATGACGACTATAACTATGAAAAAATAAGGATTATGGATTTAGATTATATTTTTCAATCCCATTAGGACACGTACGATCCGTTTTATTTGAAAAATAACTTACTACTTAGCTTCACGCTGTATCCCGCACACGACAGGATAGGCAGAGGGAACTTGTGAAGCTAGTGTTAAGACTCTCCGTTCCCCACTTTCCGCCGAATTTGAGGCATTGCGTGTTGAATTGCGGACCTCAACGCCGCGCTTCACTTTATAACCGGAGTGAAGCAATGGAAACATTAAACAATTAATTTGAAAATATTAAATATTTCATTTCCTCGAATGGGGATCGAACCCACAACCTGTCGTTTACAGCCAAAATTGAAAAAATAAAATACTTAAATTTTCAAAATATTCCAGGTATGGCAGATCCCGGACGGTGGTCTCTCAAGGACGCTTACAGAGCCTGTGGTAGATCTGGTGTATCATCAGCGAAGAGTTGGCCTGGTGCTGTGGCATCCCACTGCCCAGAATGTACTGTTGACGGCGGGGTCTGATAATCAGGTTAGTTTAAAGGATTTGATTTTATACTGGCGGTCCGTTCGCGGCTTCGCCTGCTTTAACTGCACTATTATTTATTTATTTCTGTAGCAATTTTGTCGAACAAAATACATTATATAAATAAAAAACTATTAAGAGAAAGTGGCCGAAATACAATAGTAAAATATAGGTAGGCTGTTTTTGAGATTAGCACAAACAAACGCCCAGACACACAGACATACAAACAAATATATTAAAAATCATTATTTTGGGTTCCATTACGTAAATAAAGGTCCCTCATAATATTTTTGTCAAAACTCTGTTTGTCATTTACAGATAATTATCAGATAAAAATGATATATGTATAGATTAAAAATATGTTTTAAAGTCTTATTACATATTTTATGGTGTTTACTATGTTTTAAAGTGTTATTCCACACTTAGGACGAAAAATACTAAACTTAAATTTAAAAAGCGTATAAAAATTTTGAACGAAGCAATTTTTGAACTTGCGCCTCTGGAAAACCGTTCCAGCGCTCTGACCAACTAAGCCTAAGGTTTTCCAGAGGCGCAGGTTCAAATCCTGCTTCGTTAAAATTTTTATACGCTTTTTAAATTTAAGTTTAGTATTTTATGGTTGTTTACCAAAAGACTTGATATATAGCGATAGTTTCAAGAAAAACCAACTAAGTACGGTATTTTTGTATTAACAATTTTCTTATTAAGTTGGTGGTTTTTTGATATCTTGACCCTAGTAAGAAAAATCGAAAGCCAAAGCTTTTTTGCTTCGCTATATTTATTTGCAATTGACGTGATATTAAAAGTTTTAGCTCTACGCTGAATCCCGCACATGGCAGGGTACGCTAAGGGAACTTGGGAACCTAGTGTTAAGATACTCTGTTCCATTACCCACTTTCTTCTGGATTTAAGGCATTGTGTATTGAGTGGGACTCTTGTTGCCAATAATAATTGTTGAAATAAAACTATTAAATATTTTATTTCCTCAAGTAAGGATTGAATGAATGTTTTTTTCATATTTTTATCACAAAGACAGATATGCTCATATATTTTCTCCGACCATTAGATAGCAATATGGAACGTGGGCACCGGCGAAGTGCTAATAAGCCTCGACTGCCATCCCGACCTCATATACTCCGCGTGCTGGAACTGGACCGGCTCGAAGTTGTTGACGACCTGCAGGGATAAGAAGATCAGGTAAGGTTTCGTGGTTTGCGGTTAATTATTTCTAGTTCTCCAATTCGTATATAAAAATCTTGTTTTCTTTTTATAAAAATGTGGATGATTTTCTCGTGGTCGATGCCAAGTAATATTTAGTTTTGATATCGTTTTTTTTCGTTTTTTTTCGTGTTGTTTCTATTTAGACTTGCGCTATATTTTAAAGATTATTCGATATAATTTTGTCCCAGGACGAAGCTCTTTTTTATCTTCACACTGTATCCAGATCAAAGCAAGGCAAGCACCCCCTGCTTGCCTTGCTTTGATCTGGATACAGTGTGTCTGGATACAGGGGAACTTGGGAACATAGTATGGATTCTCCATTGCCATTAAAATAAACGCACGCTGCGCTTTTTTTTTTCAAATATTTAATTTTCTCAAAACGGAATTGAACCCACAATTTTTCCTATTTACAGTCGTGCCTTGTGTCCCTGAGCCATGACAGATCTCATAACTTAGTAATTTAAATATTACTCACTCTCACCCATCTTCACGCTGTATCCCGCACATGGCAGGGTAGGCAGAGGGAACTTGGGAACCTAGTGTTAAGTTACTCCGTTCCGCTTTCGTTCCCCACTTTCCGCCGAATTTGAGGGATAGCGTGCTGAGTGGCGGAACTCAACGCCGCGTTTTGCCTTGTACCAGAGCGAAGAAATGAAAACATTAAATATTTCACTTTTTCGAATGGGAATCGAACCCAGAACCTGTCGGTTACCGTCACACCCTTGTGCCGCTGCGTCACGACAGGCCTCAAATGCCTCTAATACAGTATGGCCTCAATTTAAATATTAAATACATATTTGTTTTTTTTTTTTATGGAAAAGACGGTAAACGAGCGTACGGGTCACCTGATGGTAAGTGATCACCGTCGCTCACGGCCCCGAGTAACTCCAGAGGAGCTACAGGAGCGTTGCCGTCTTTTAAGGTGGAAGGGCACCGGGGCCCGGCATTACCTAATGCGAAACGCAGTGGCCAAAGCCACTACTTAACGCCGGTCTTAAATGCCGGGGGTGGTTACAATCCGGTCGAGTCTGCCCATGCGTGTTGCCATTACTGGCAACGTGACTCTACCACACGCACAATAAAATATGTTTTATTTAATAAATGTGTACTTTGACAGGATAATAGATCCGCGTAAAGGCGAGGTGGAGTCCGAGGCGATCGCCCACGAAGGCAGCAAGGCGTCCAGAGCTATATTTTTGAAACATGGCCTCGTTTTTACTACCGGGTAATTTTATTTATTTATTTATATATTTATATATTAAATTATAATTGTTTAATTTTATTTTCTATCACGATTTTTTATTGATATGGATTATTGTTTGTTTGTTTTGTGTTTATGTGATTTATGGGCTGTTTAATTTTTATAAGGAAATGTTTTACTATATGACATCTTTAAAATGGACGTTTGAACGGTATTTCTTTCTGTCTTTTGCACTCTTTTTCTTTATACTAGCGACCGGTCTGGCTTTGCCCGCTCAATATATTGATTATATTTACTAATTTGAATTGCTTTCTTCTTCTACAAACATTGTCACTATTAAGTTGAACTAAACATTTTAAGTAAATGAATGAAAAAAGATGTTTTAGCAATTTTACTCGAACTGAATATTTTAAATTAATGTAGTTTTTTTATTTATTAAATGAAACAAGCATTGAATCTTACAAGAAAAGTTGCCAAAGTATAAAAGTGAAGGTAGGCAAAGGAAACTTAGGAACTTAGTGTAAATACTTTCCGCCCAATTTGTTGCGTGGCGGAGCTCAACGCTGGCGAACGAGCGTATTTAGAGACATTGAACGGCGCAGGTTCAGCCGCATGTCGGAGCGGCAGTACTCGCTGCGCACGCCGGACGCGCTGGGCGAGCCCATCGTGACGGTGGAGATCGACACCAGCAACGGCGTCATGTTCCCGCTCTACGACCCCGACACCAACCTCGTGTACCTCTGCGGCAAGGGCGACTCCGTCATACGCTACTTTGAGGTATCTCTCTCTCTCTCGCTCTCTCTCTCTCTCTCTCTCTCTCTCTCTCTCTCTCTCTCTCTCTCTCTCTCTCTCTCTCTCTCTCTCTCTCTCTCTCTCTCTCTCTCTCTCTCTCTCTCTCTCTCTCTATCTCTCTCTCTCTCTCTCTCTCTCTCTCTCTCTCTCGCTCTCTCTCTCTCTCTCTCTCTCTCTCTCTCTCTCTCTCTCTCTCTCTCTCTCTCTCTCTCTCTCTCTCTCTCTCTCTCTCTCTCTTGTACTGCACATTTTACATGTTTTGATTTGAACTTGTGCTTCTTAAGGATATCACGTAAGTAATATCTTTTTTTATATATGATGATGTTTTATGGCAATTTTAATGTTTTCAGGTGACCCCAGAACCACCATTTGTGCATTATATCAACACCTTCCAAACGCCCGACCCACAAAGAGGTATATTTCTTTTTTTGTTTATTTTTTTTTTCAGTTTCACTCCATATCCCGCACATGGCAGGGTAGACAGAGGGAACTTGGGAACGTAGTGCTAAGGCACTCCGTTTCCTTCTCGAATTTGAAGCAGTGCATGTTGGGTGGCGCAAGTTAACGCCACGCTTTGCCTTTTTACTAGAGAGAAGAAATAAAAATATGAAATGTTTGATTTTCTCTAGAGGAGGTTGAACGACAAGTTAGATATATAGTCGTATGATTGTGTCCCTACGCCGTAATAGAATTTAAATTTAAAAAGCGTACAAAAATTTTGAACGAAGCAGGATTTGAACCCGCGCCTCTTGAAAACCGTTCAAGAGGTGCGAGTTCAAATCCTGCTTCATTAGTATTTTCTGTCCCAAGTGTGGAATAACTAATAACTAATAACTTTAAAAAGTGTAGTAAAAACAAAAGAAACAAATGTTTTAAAATATTTATAACGTAATGCAAGTTCGTTCCGCTAAATAACGTACATTGCTTTAAAAAAAAAAAAAAACATGTATATATATATATATATATATATATATATATATATATATATATATATATATATATATATATATATATATATATATATATATATTATATATATATATATATATATATATATATATATTATATATATATATATATATATATATATATATATATATATATATATATATATATATATATATATATATATATATATATATATATATATATATTGGTAAAATCACGTCAACTGGACCCCCTATTTACCACTTGATCATAAAAATTTAATCTATATATATTTTTTATTAGTACTTATGATGGAAAATTAATCCCCCAAACAATTTTTCAAAATTTCGATTTTAACAATTTTTTTTTTATAATGAAAATTTTAAGCACTTTTAATTGAAAAATGGACTAAAAATCAACCGCAAGAGATAAATTTGTGAAATTTTCAGGATCCATGGTCAAATGTCTATATTTTAAGAATATCTTTATGACTTAAAATTATTTATTTATTTTCATATTGTTAATTAACTTTTAAGTTAACAAATGAAAATTTAACTGACTTCTCGGGCAGAAAATGCAGTTTTTTTCATCGGTCACATGCTTTATCCATTTAAGTTTAAAATTCCGGAAGAGAATTTCACTGCTCGCCATTAGTTTAAATAAAATTAATTTATTTATGACAGCGCGCCAGGCGCCGAGCGCTGTGGAAATGCCGCGCTGCCGAGCGTCTTGAACTACACTAACGCTTTTATCAATGATAATTTATAATAACATTACAAAATATTATTATAAAACAAATTTTATTATTATTTATCTTATAATTTATTATAATTATTATTAATATTTTTTTTTTTTTTTTAACAATGTTATAAGGAATGTAATCAAAATTTCTTCTTATTTTTACCAAACAGCGGAAATTAAAAAAAAATAATCAATTTTAAATTTACACACTTAACTACAATAAAAAATACTCGCCAATTCCATTATTACAAACCATTGGAAAATTTTTCACTACAATGTAGGCTCGTTTCAGAAGATGAAACAGTGTTTATTAACAGAGTTTTTAAAAAAAAAACAAAAATAACTGACTACATAATTTATTATTTAATAATTTAAGCTTGTTTCTTCTATTCAGTATATTATCATTGTATTCTTTATAACAATGTTAAAAAAAAAAAAATGTATTAATAATAATTATAATGAATTATAAGATAAATAATAATAAAATTTGTTTTATAATAATATTTTGTAATGTTATTATAAATTATCATTGATAAAAGCGTTAGTGTAGTTCAAGACGCTCGGCAGCGCGGCATTTCCACAGCGCTCGGCGCCTGGCGCGCTGTCATAAATAAATTAATTTTATTTAAACTAATGGCGAGCAGTGAAATTCTCTTCCGGAATTTTAAACTTAAATGGATAAAGCATGTGACCGATGAAAAAAAACTGCATTTTCTGCCCGAGAAGTCAGTTAAATTTTCATTTGTTAACTTAAAAGTTAATTAACAATATGAAAATAAATAAATAATTTTAAGTCATAAAGATATTCTTAAAATATAGACATTTGACCATGGATCCTGAAAATTTCACAAATTTATCTCTTGCGGTTGATTTTTAATCCATTTTTCAATTAAAAGTGCTTAAAATTTCATTATAAAAAAAAAAATTGTTAAAATCGAAATTTTGAAAAATTGTTTGGGGGATCAATTTTCCATCATAAGTACTAATAAAAAATATATATAGATTAAATTTTTATGATCAAGTGGTAAATAGGGGGTCCAGTTGACGTGATTTTACCAATATATATATATATATATATATATATATATATATATATATATATATATATATATATATATATATATATATATATATATATATATATATATATATATATATATATATATATATATATATATATATATATATATATATATATATATATATATATATATATATATATATATATATATATATATATATATATATATATATATATATATATATATATATATATATATATATATATATATTGGTAAAATCACGTCAACTGGACCCCCTATTTACCACTTGATCATAAAAATTTAATCTATATATATTTTTTATTAGTACTTATGATGGAAAATTGATCCCCCAAACAATTTTTCAAAATTTCGATTTTAACAATTTTTTTTTTTATAATGAAAATTTTAAGCACTTTTAATTGAAAAATGGATTAAAAATCAACCGCAAGAGATAAATTTGTGAAATTTTCAGGATCCATGGTCAAATGTCTATATTTTAAGAATATCTTTATGACTTAAAATTATTTATTTATTTTCATATTGTTAATTAACTTTTAAGTTAACAAATGAAAATTTAACTGACTTCTCGGGCAGAAAATGCAGTTTTTTTTCATCGGTCACATGCTTTATCCATTTAAGTTTAAAATTCCGGAAGAGAATTTCACTGCTCGCCATTAGTTTAAATAAAATTAATTTATTTATGACAGCGCGCCAGGCGCCGAGCGCTGTGGAAATGCCGCGCTGCCGAGCGTCTTGAACTACACTAACGCTTTTATCAATGATAATTTATAATAACATTACAAAATATTATTATAAAACAAATTTTATTATTATTATCTTATAATTCATTATAATTATTATTAATACATTTTTTTTTTTTAACAATGTTATAAGGAATGTAATCAAAATTTCTTCTCAAGTGGTAAATAGGGGGTCCAGTTGACGTGATTTTACCAATATATATATATATATATATATATATATATATATATATATATATATATATATATATATATATATATATATATATATATATATATATATATATATATATATATATATATATATATATATATATATATATATATATATATATATATATATATATATATATATATATATATATATATATATATATATATATATATATGTATGTATATATGTATATATTATTACAGGTATAGGCATGATGCCGAAGCGCGGCTGCGACGTGGCGACGTGTGAAATAGCCAAGTTCTACAGGTTGAATAATTCCGGTCTTTGTCAGGTTGGACTATGGTTATATGTTTTTAATTATTATTTATTTATAATATTTAATTATAATTGGTCATTTTCGTTCTTTAATTGAAGCTATTTTTAACTCAAATTTTATATAAACTTTAAAGTGGAACAGTGTCTTAACAGTAGGTTCCGTCTACCGGGTAGGTAGACGGAACCTCGTGCGGGAACAGCGTGAAGCAAAAAAAAAGTTGAATATATATATATATATATATATATATATATATATATATATATGGTGGTGTGGTGGTGTGGTGGTGGCGCAGGTGGTGTCGATGACGGTGCCGCGCAAGTCGGAGCTGTTCCAGGAGGACCTGTACCCGGACACGCTGAGCGACGAGGCGTCGCTCACGGCCGCCGAGTGGCTGCGCGGGGACGACGCGGAGCCCTGCACCATGTCGCTCAAGGTACCAATGTGACACGACAACGACGATTTGGGACTACTTTTTTTAAAAAAAAAAAACTTTTTTTTTATCTGTGTAAGTCAATCTTGATCACAGACAATTATATTGATGGATTAGTTATTTTTGAAAAAAATATTTTGTATCTGTGTTGAAGTAAATGTCGATTGTGTGTTATTCAGACCATAGACACTGGAGCTTAAAGTTTATTTTTATTACTATGAAAATGTTTTCTTTTTGATTTTAAAACTATTCGCCGTATTGTTTATCTGGAGACAGTCATGTCTATATGTTAACGTCACAGACACTCTAACATAATTATTTTTTAATATTCCTTTTTATATCACTAAGTTTAGTATAGGCGAAAAGAACGGAGTGTCTTAACACTAAGTTATCAAGTTCCCTCTCAGGGATGTCACTTTGTACGGAGAGTAAATAAATTAAATTGATCGATTAACAGAAACTTGAGAAGTTTCTGTTAAGGATGATGCTTTCTTTTTGTTTCTGTGGTAGTAACTAGTTTTACAATATTAAATGAAAATCTTTTAAACCGATATTAATCGTGTATATTTAGTATTATACATTTTTGGAAACACGACTTAGATAACTTGGTCCGATATAAATACGTTATTTAAAACGTGTTATGGGCGCGATAATGAAATTTATTATTGGTAACGTTTATGTCCATTGCTTTGTCTATAACGTGATACAGTTACGGCCGAGTTGTGGCCGCCTTGAACTCAGTTTATGTTTGATTTTAGGTCCTCTTTCTTACTGTAGATCATTTCTTTACGAATAATAAACAGCCACGACACATCGGCTGTATTGTAAAGTAAAGATATAAAAAACAAAAAAAAAAGAATAATTTTTCACAGATAATAAATGTTCATAACAATTGAATTCTTCCATTTGTTTTATACTGATTGGTAAACAGTATTTTTATTTTTTTTTTTTATTTTTTTTTTATCTATATTTAAGTCTATGCCTGTATATAGCTAATTTAATTATTAGTTAAATACAATGTATATATATATTTTTAAATGTTTGAATTTTTGTTGTAAGCATGACTTGTGTTTATATTAACAGCAAGGTAAGTATGTTAGTGCGTTTTATCTACTAATATAATAAATATAATGTAATACATTATCACGTATATACTGATGTATTTAATAATGATTTATCAGACCAGTACTAAATTTTAATTCTCGGTAACGCCATTTATGGAGGGTAGACTAAATAGAAACATCTTATATGTTAGAAAAATGAAAAATGTGCTCTATGCTATAAATAATGGTTCAAAAAATATTTGTACTATTTTTAAAATGTTAATCCACACATAGCAAAGAAAAGTATTTACCTAAGAAACGGACTAAAGTATGAACGTTGCCGGATTTGAACCCGCACCTCTTGAAATGTTTCTAAGAGGCGCGGTCTCAAATCCCGCTACGTTCAAATTTACATACGTTTTATAAATAACAAGAGTAATTTTTGTACTTTGAGCGTCGTTTGTAGATACAGTGTATGGTGAGAACGAAGTAATTGATATATATATATGCCGAGAGTTAGAAAAATATAATAGTATCGGCGATTTGTGTAGTTAATTATTGACAATTTCGACTACTTGCATAGTAAAAATTTATATTTATAGTAATTAATTAAATTTTAAATGAAACACTTTTAACCGGATTATTCGTGTATATTGAATGGTAAGCATTTTTAGGAAACCCGACGTTTCGAACACTTTACAGTAGTCCGTGGTCACGGGTAGACTGATGTCGCATTTGTCTGGTATGGTATGGTTCTTTGATTGTGGCGTTCCGAGCGTGCCAGTTGAGCACATATCACTTCGCCAATGTCACGTTGAATGGAGAAGACACGAAGGAGGTTGTACGGTAGAAAAAAAAATATTACACAATAGGAGAATGCATATTAAAAAAAGGTGATCAAGTTAAAAATTGCCTTCACCTATAACAAAAAAAAAATACATATATTAAAATAAATATATACATTATCTATACACAGGGTTAGTAATAAGAAATATATAATACAAAGGTGTTAGTCTACAATTTAATATTATTATATCTAATATATTTACATAAAAATTTACATAATGGACTAAACACAAACATTAACAAACATTGAACATTAAGGGGACGGGGAACTTTGTGAGGAAGGACGTCATATAAGGGATGGATTAAGTTGGGGCATGTAAAAAGAATGTGAGAAGGGGAACCATCGTCTAGACCACATTCACACAGTGAGTGGTCCCTGACCCTGATCTTAGCTAGATGTACCGGTGTGCTCGCATGTCCAAGGCGCAAGCGACATATGGTCGATATTATCCTCCGTTCAATAAATTTTTGAGAATAAAACCATGGCCGCCTGGGGATATTAGGTTGAATCGCAGCATAGAACTTACCTTTCTGGGATTTTGACATATTCCAAAATTCAGACCACGACACATCCAAATGAGTTAATGCAAGGGACAACAGATCCTGGGCCGAAATAGAAAAGTGATCCAAACTGCCACACTGGATGGCTAATTTTGCGCAAGAGTCTGCAGATTCATTCCCACTGATTCCAGAATGCCCTGGAATCCATGCCAAAGTAACAACCAAACCCTATAAATAACATGAGTACAGTTCTTCACGAATCCTTAAAATAATTGAAGACCTTAATTTACTATGAAAGGGATTTCCCTTTACAGCTAGTAAGCAGCTTAATGAGTCAGTACAAATAACAGTCTGTTTAAAGTCATGGGAGAGTGTGAACCGGATTGCTTCTAACAAAGCAACAGCCTCTCCAGTAAACACGGATGATTCGGGAGGACATTTAAATTGTAAAATAATTTTGAATTTTGGTATCCAGCACGCTGCACCAACACAGCTTTCGTTTGAAAGCTTTGACGCATCTGTAAAGATAAGGATATGATTTAACCAGTTTTCATTTACTATGGCTTGGAACTTTGTGTTGGTGTCAGCAGCTCCCTTGGTCAGGCCAAGATTTGTGATGATAGAGGGATGGTGTACTAAAGCTTTATAAGGCGTACAGAATAAAGGGTTAGCAGGATAGCGGGACAGAGGGTGAGGAAGGGAGGTAAATTTAATGAAGCTAGCAAGCAAGTAGGGAAGCGGCTTGCCACGAGGAATAAGGTCAGCTAACTCAGATAGCTTAGACCACAAGGGATGGGAAGAAAACTGTAGCATTTTACCAACAAATCGATCAGATAAAAATTGACGACGAATAGGAAAAGGTGGATCAACACACTCCACCTGTAATGCATTGGTAGGGGAAGACCTCATTGCACCTAAAACAATTCGAAGGCATTTGTACTGAATTCTGTTAAGTTTGTCAGTAGCAGCTTTATTAAAGGGGTCTAAAACAAATAACCCGTAGTCAATATGACTACGAATTATTGCATTGTACAGTAGTTTTTGAGTAAAAGGGTGTGCACCCCACCACACACCAGACACAGCTCTTAAAGCATTGATGCCTTTTTCACATTTTTTGCTGACATGTTCAGCATGAGCAATTCCGTTCAGTCTTTTATCAAGGACCATGCCTAAGAATTTAACACTATCTGCTAATTGTATGATATCATTACCACAGTAAATTTCAAAATTAGGTGTTACTCTCTTTTTGGAGAATACTACCGCCCGACATTTCGCTACTGATAATGCCAAGCCATGGCCAAGGAGCCACTGGTCTAGATAGTGTAAAGCAGTATTTAAACGATAAGTTATGTCCTCCACTGATTTTGAGCTATAGTAGAGGACGATGGCATCAGCGTATTGAAGGATATTACAAAAGCTACTGACAGACAATTCGAGGTCATGAGTATATAGGTTATACAACAGAGGACTAAGAGCTGAGCCTTGAGGTAATCCCTTCCAGACCAGTCTGGAAGGCACAGTAAGAAGCGGATGTTTCACAGATATCGATCTGCCGGTCAGCAGATTGCAAATGAAATGAGACAACTTCGGCGGGATACTCAGCTGTTGCAGTTTCTGCCTGAGTACCGGAAGAAGGACATTATCATAAGCAGAAGCGACATCTAAAAAAACCCCCACTAAATACTCTCCTTTGGCGAAAGCTCGTCGAATGTCTGTGGTAAAAACACTGAGACTATCTGTGGTACTTAACCCCTTTCTGAAGCCAAATTGAGAGGGTGCTAAGATATTTCTGCTTTCCACTATCCATTCCAGACGATTTTTTAAAAGCCGTTCCATAATTTTTGATAGAGCAGATGCTAGGGCAATGGGTCTGTAGGAATCGGAATCAGAAGGACATTTTCCAGGTTTAAGGATAGGAATGATAATTTGGGATTTCCAAGGTAGTGGGATATTGCCTGATTGAAATATTGCGTTGATTAAATTTAAGAAATATAGCTTAGACTTCTCATTTAGTCTAGCAATAAAAGAGTATGAGATACTATCCTCACCTGGGCTAGTGTCTCTTAAATCCGTTAAGACGTTTTTGAGTTCTTCAGACGAAAAACAAGCGTCCATTTCATCCGAAGATTCAATCAGTGGGAAAATAAATAAGTCATGAGATGGTACAAAAGGCGGAGCCAATTTGTTAGCAAAATCACACAGCCACAAACAAGGATTATTGGAGTTAGGACTGGAATCATAGTTAAGGGAACGGCGAAATCTCCTAACATTTTTCCATATGAGTGAGGAAGGAGAGCGAGGGCTAAGGGATTCACAAAAATTGGCCCATCCAATTCTCTTCTTTTTCCTAATCAATTTTCTAAACTTCGCATCACTGCGTTTGTACTCAACAAATTTCTCCATAGTCATATAGACTGCATATGACTCCTCGGCAGCTGTTCGCCGATTGACAGAATCAGAGCATTCCTGATCCCACCAAGGATTGAAATGCATCCAATTCTGAATGGAGCGTTTTCTAGGGATGTGAAAGTCAGCCGCAGACAAGATGATAGAGACAAACGTTCATAGCAAAGAATGGTATTCTCAAAATTAGCAGACTCAGGAAGATTGCCCAACATGCAATCCACAGAGTCGGCGTACTTATTCCAGTTGGCTTGTTTTAGGTTAAATTTAGATGTAGAATAAAGAGAGGAAGAAGGAGGAGGTCTATTACGCATTGAGATAAGTATAGGAAAATGGTCACTACCATGGGTAGAAGGTAGAACAGACCATGATAGCTGGGTAGCCAGAGATGGGGAGGATAGGGAAAGATCAACAGCAGTCCTAGGATTCTGATTTGGATTAACCCTACGAGTCGGAGAGCCATCATTGATAATGCAAAGAGATACATCATCAATCATGTCTACCAACAAAGGAGATAACCCATCACAGTAATAACACCCCCACAAAGAGTGATGAGTGTTAAAATCACCTAGGACCAAGACAGGACTAGGGAGCAAAGAGATAATAGACTTAAGCTCAAGGAAAACAGAGGAAGAAGGATGAGGGATATAAACAGATAGGAAGGAGATATTGAAAGCCCTCACAGCAACAGCATTAATCTGTTGGCTGTGAGGGGGGAGAGGGATACAGGAATAAGGAGAGGAGTGCTGGATGAGGATAGCACAACCTCCATACCCGTCATTTCTGTCCTCCCTTAAACAGGAGAAACCTGATACCCTAAAGCGGGAATCAGGCACCAGCCATGTTTCCGAGAGGGCAATAATGACAGGGTTGTACAAAGAAATAATATTAAGTAATTCGTGCTTTTTGGCACGAATACTTTTACTATTCCATTGTAGGAAGCTCAGTGCTGCCATTATTTAGTATTTTAAAAATTGTTAGTAAATTTTGGGCAACGTTGGACGGTATAGGAAGTTCATCAGCGGTTCTGAAGATACTCACAAGGGTTTCAGTAAGTGCAACCAATAGATCTTTTCTAGATTCTATTGGACTGTCAACACCTTGGTTTAGAGCGCAACCATTAGGAAGGGACGACGGACATGCGGCAGTTAGGGCTTGATGAGCTTGACTATTATATCCCTTTGCTAAAGGAGCTCGGGGACGAGGAGACTGAAAAACAGTCTTTTTATATGATCTGTTAGGGGAGGCAGGGGCTGGTAATTTAGAAGGAGAGGGAACTGCATAGGTGGGCGGGGAAAACATTTCCTTAGCCATATCCGCATAGGACTTGCGAACAGGAGGAAAACGAGCGGAAGCCTCTATATACGAAATACACTCTTGTGACATGGTAATTTTGATGGACTGTTGCCTTGCAAACTCAGGACAGTCCTTGTCAGTAGCGAAATGTTTGCTTTCACAATGTAAACAATAAGCATTTTCCCTATTAGTGTCACATGCTTCACCAGTGTGGGACTGAGAACACTTGTAACACCTTGGCTTCGATCTGCACTGTGATTTAATGTGACCAAAACGACAACAATTTAGGCACTGGATAGTGGGAAATTTGTATGGTTCTACTGGGAGAGAGGAATGGTATGAAAAGACCCTTTCAGGCAACTTTTGTCCACGGAATGTAACTACAACTGACTGGGTTGGAACCCATGTAGTCACACCCTCACTTACACACTTTCTATTAAGTCGTCTTGCTTTCATCACTTGTATACCATTTGAGGGAAATTCTAGAGAGCCTACAAACTCATCAAGTGAGAAGTCCACTGGGACATTTCTTACAATACCCATTCGAGTGATATTAAAAGTAGGGATAACTGCCACATACTTACATAGACCTAAAATGGGATTGGATAAAAATAAATTCGCTGCAGTAGCTGTTGAGAATTCCACGCTGATTTTGTTGCGACCAACATTTTTCACTCCATCACTGGTGATGTTATTTATTTTATTAATATGGAGAAATTGGCCAAACTTTATTGCTTTAATAGAGGTACCGGCAGCAGGATCTGGAGTTTCCCTCGACACATATACTATAAAAGGGCCTTTGTCTGAATCGATGTAGGATTTAGGACTTTCTGACAGGGAAGGGTGAATATATAAATTTTGAATTGACGGTGTAGCCGTAGCTGGGTCAATAATTGTTTTTTTTACAGACTCTGCAATATGTGAAGGTGGGTTATCACCTTGTCTTTTACGCGATGTAGCCTGAGAGTCGCATTTGCCACCACCAGGATCAGGGGGATCAGGCGGATGCGGATCAGCATCCATTTTAAAATAAACTAACCTAACTTACCTTATAATTAGCTAATCTAAAGGACAAAATACCACAAACACTCACAACAACAAACACCGATAATAAAACCGATCTCCTTTTTAAGAAATCGCACTTTTCACTAAAAATATATGTACAAATATCACTAAAATTAGAAATCCTCACAAACACGTGTGTTAACCAAAACAAACGTCAGCGAAGAAAACCTTCTGGTTACTTAAACTTTTGGGCATTTGTCTATCAGTTGACATAATTATTATATCAAACTACCGCCAACGATTCCTTAATTGCCTCGCGTACTGCCCTGGATTCTTACAGATTGAGCTAACTGTATCTGGTCCTCTAGTGTGGTGTGCTGGGGACTTTCAATTTTTCAAGGGTGGATCCCAGGTGGTGGAAACTTTCCAACCTATTTACCCTTTCTATTGAAATTAGGATGTTTTTGTATTTCAATAGCCTCGCGGATCATTCTAGGGATATATCCATTCTCCCTAGCGAGTATGTGGGGTTTATCGAACCTGATGTAATGGTTGGATTTGTTCGATGTATGCTCACACACAGCTGACTTCAATACATGCCCATTCTTGACATCGTAGATGTGTTCTTTCACCCTAACACAGATGCTACTCTTTGTTTGACGTATATATGATAAGCCACAGTCACAATCAAGTTTGTATACACCTGCACACTGCACCCTAGAATCAGTCTACCCGTGACCACGGACTACTGTAAATGTTCGAAACGTCGGGTTTCCCAAAAATGCTTACCATTCAATATACGCGATTAATCAGGTTAAAAGTGTTTCATTTTAAATGTGTAACAATCGCAAAAATCAGACATTATTAATTTAATTTAATTAGTAAATATACCCTTAAAGATTATTACTGACTACTTTAAATATATTGGATGCTTCTTTTAAATGTTGTCCTCGTGTTAATATGGCAACACTAATTAAATACAATCGGTAGACACTCATATACACAGATGGTTCTCCTAACCTCTAGCCTCCATAATAGTCAATGTCATTTATCAGTCAGTATGACCAATGACGTTTGACATAAATACATAGATTTATGTTGTTTTTTTGTCGATGGTCTTTAAGTTTTTAAAATGTTTGATGGTTTTTTTTTCGCAATTTGTTTAATATTATTAGTGTTATATTATGAAAAAATCGAAAATTATCATAGATTAATTATTATAGACACTATACAAAATCGAAACTCTATGATTTTTAATCTACGTTGATGATTGGGTTTGATTCATAATTTTAATATTTTTTAAGTGTTTTGGACACTTAAATAAGAATAATATTTTTTTTGAAAATGTTCAACATTTTTAGCGAGATTTAAACCCGCGCCTTTTTTTTTGGTTTCTAAAAAAAGCTTCTAAAAAAATATTATTTCAAAACATATCGCACGTTTAATAATAATAGAAATAGCAATGAAAATTTTATATATTCAATGTAAAATGTACATTTAATTAAAAAAAAATGAAGTCAAGAAAGTGAAGTAGGAACGAAAAAAATTTCACGATAACAGAATGTTATAACACTAGGTTCCCAAGTTTCCTTTCCTTTTCAGGATACAGAGTGAAATTAAATATACTTAAAAAAAAAACATATTTTTGCTATTTTTGCTTTGATTATAATTAAACGTGCGTTATTATTTGTAAGTGTATTGTGTTATAGCATTTGTCGCTATGAATGTTTCTGTTGGCTTACCTCTAACTCTACATGTACGTGACTTGGCAATGAGCGTGTGCAATCATAATTAATATACTGTGAACTTTTGATTGACTAACTTTGATTTTTAAATTAAATTTATTCGTACTGTTTAAATTTTCATTTGATTTAAATTTTCGTTTGTGTTGCTCTATTTGAAATTAGTAAAGTAAATAATTAAAGTTTAGTAACATTTTCATACAATTAAATATTAAATAAAAGATGAAAAATATTTAAATGACATGTCAAATTTGCTATTCAATATATTTAAATGAAAAAAAACCCCCCCCCCAAAAACCATTCCACAAACACAAAAAGTCAACAGAAACAAAGACAGATGCTATAGGCTAGGTGATCCTAACCGAACTGCAGGAGCGCGCGCTGCTTGTACAGGGCGGGTACGTGGCGGGGCGCGCCACGCAGCTGCAGGTCACCAAGCGCAACGCGCTCGCCAACCCGCGCGAGCGCGAGCGCAAGCGCGACGACGAGCGCGAGCGCGAGCGCGACCCCGAGCGCGACGCCGAGCGCGAGCGCGAGCCCACGCCCGCTCAGCGCGACTCGGCCACCCCGCCGCCCGCCTTCACTGCTATGGTGGTGAGTGGCAACACACACACACACAAACACACACAAATGTTATGTTTATATTGGTTAAAAATAAGCTGGCGCTTGTATGTGCATGTACGTGTACTTAGGTCGCTATCATGTACTCTTGAATGTCACCCACACACACGTAATTATACACAATTTCGCACACTTTTTAAATATGCATTAACTTTTCTTTTAAATTTCTAATTGAAGTTTTTCTTTAATCTATTGTAATGTAAAGTGAAAAGAATATTTAGTAAAGAAATTGTGATAGCAATAATCAATCTCTTGTATTCATTCTTTTGTGCGATGTTGTCAATTTGAAGAAACTATTATGTCATAATTAATATTCTAGGAAAAACAACTCTCCGATCTAGTAGAAGAGATACGCAAATTGAAATCCGTGATTGTCAAACAAGAGAACCGTATCCGCGCCCTCGAGGCCACCGTGAAGGCAGGCCTGGCGCCCCCCGAGCCCCCCGCGGCGCCCCCCGCCGCGCCCTCGCCGCCGGCGCCCTCGCCCAACAACCACGACGACGGCATGGCGCCCGATGAGGTTTGAGAAACTGTGACTGCGGTCATTTTGCATGTTAAATGGAGATATTTTACCTATAATATGTTTTCTAAATTATTTTTTTCAAATAGTTTGCGATAGTCTGTGGTCATCTTGTCAGTTTGTGACCATAGATTTGTGATGTTTACGAGTTGATTAACTTTAAAAAAAATTAATAAAAAAATACACATAATAATAAAATCATTCAATTTATTCAAATACTAAGCTTTATAGTTAAAATAGTTTCATTTTATATGCAGGCGGTTTGAGAATCTGTGGTTTAATGTCAATTGTTTAGTAGTGTTTTAGGGAGTAATTTTTTTTATATATAAGTCAGATTTATTTTCAAAAAAATTGTTTTTGTTTTAGATAATTTTTTTTTTAATGTAAATTGATATGTCTATTAAACAATTGATTGAAAAACAGATAGATAATATTGACCTTTTTTTCTATCTGTATTATATGAAGGGAAGTTCTTATATTTTGGGCCATTTATAAATATTAATTTTGTGTGTACACGATTTATGCAAATTCCAAAAAAATAATACTCTTTAAATGGTGCATTTTTTTGTGCTCATGAAAAAAAAAAGATAGTGTTAATTATTATTGTTCTTAGCATATGTCAATTACACACAAAGTTATATATTTCAAAATGAACATGTAGATTTTTTATATATATTATCTACATATGCATATAGACAACAAATTGACAATAACTTTTTTACACTATAATTATATTGCACTACAATATTTGATATATAGAAATGTTGTAATAATTTGAGACATCACTATACTTATATATATATATATATATATATATATATATATATATATATATATATATATATATATATATATATATATATATATATATATATATATATATATATATATATATATATATATATATATATATATATATATATATACATATATATATATATATATATATATATATATATATATATATATATATATATATATATATATATATATATATATATATATATATATATATATATATATATATATATATATATATATAATTAATGATTTTGTTGTTTGTACATAAGTTAACTTGTGCCTTACTATAGACAATTTTGTCACAAATTGGTTAAAATATTTATGTACTATAAAAATAATATTTATTGTATTTAGATTTTCTCAAAAGAGAACTTCTAATATTTTATGGATCTTTACAAGTGTGCATAGTTAGTAAATATATGTATACAATGCAGATTTTGATATGGCAACACTATAATTGAAAACTATATTGAAATATCAAAAGGTTAGCCATTTTTCTATAAATGAAAAGGCTTTTTTACAGGGCGCATTTGAATTTAATAATAAATTTTGTGGTGAACATTTTTTTTATCTGTATTGTACTAGTGCTTTAAATTTACTGACGCAATATATTATATACTTATTTATTACACATAGAAATAAAATGAAAAGTGACAAATAAAACGGTATTTCACACTTTTGAACTGTAAAAAACTTTTTTTACAGTCTGTGGTAATTTTTATATATTAATTATAAACGCTGAATCCTATTTTGGTAGTATTTAAGCCCATTGTAAGATTAATATGTGAAATATTTTCATCCATAACCACATTTAATATATTTATCGTTTCTATTCACACTTAGCTGTAAAGCTGTAGTTTTAAGAGTCCAGTAATATGGTGCTTTACTTTAAATATTTATCGCTTCTAAATGACTCGTTTTTCGATAATAATACTAACAATGTCCGTTTATTTATACCTATACTAGATATAATTTACTTGATGAACGTGCTTAGTTCTTTGTCACCATTTTGATAAATTAAAAATAATATAGCTCGCTTAGGTTTTATTATTTAAAAACTCTTTTTCACCACTGAACAAGCACGGAATTATATATTCTTATGACGATACGCTGGTCAATTTAACCTACTATTTAAATATCTCGACATTTTGGCCATTTTCATTTTTAATTAGTTTATTATGAAACACACAGTTATGATCTTGCAGCCGATGGAAACCTTTATATATAGTTTGGCTGTATGCGTTGCGATCATAACTCGTTGGTTTTTGACAGCTAGTCACGTCACATGATTTTGACATTTGACAGGTTAAGTTATGCTGTCTCTCTTCAGGCAGCAAGTATTATAGTTTAAATAAAATAGTATTATTATTATGATTCTTTTTTTTCCTAATTTTAAGATGGCGTAATTTTAGATGTTCTATTGTGAGATCATGACAAGGCAGTGTATGTATTTGTTTGTATGAAATGCTTTTACCTGCAAGAGGTTTTGTGTAAATTGTTTCTTGTATTTTGTATGTGAAGCTTCGTTTTGTATTTTTTATTTCTTTCTTTTTTTTTTTATTATTCTAACCGACGCAGGAATAGCGAGCTGTGTACTTATTGTTCATAGATACAACAATAATGTAACGAAATGTTTAATTAACTCGACAATATTTATTTGTACTGTTCGCTTTTTAGTATTTTTTAAGGTGCCAAATATGTGAAATGCTCAATTTGGCGATTGTTTGTATTGAAAATGGCGACGTTTTTTGAACATTGCTAGCTGGAGTCGCTTTATATTGATGTATGACGGTCTGTCCCAGTACCGGGGCGGGAGATGTTGCTGAATAATTATGACTTTTTTTATAGAAAATGTTTCTGTCAAAATTTGAAAATAGTAATAATAGCGCACAACACAACAGCATATATCATATGGTGCATTTAATGCAGTGCGTAATTGGTCTTTTTTTTATCTGTGCTTATTTAAAAAAAAATAGGTTTTTTGTAAGAAAATTGTGTTTACCATTTTGTGTTTTCGACTCACAATAAAAAAGCATTTATTGAGAAATAATTTTTAATGTCAACATTTATTTATATTATTTGAGTTATTATAATAAAAAATACTTTGTTTTATTTATGTCAAAGTAAATGATGATAGATGTTTGTTGTTGTTATAAGAAATATATACGAATTGGTGCTAAGTGAATGTGCTAATTATCCTCAAACGAAATAATTAAATAATGATTAAATATATTAATGACAAATGGATCTCTTAATTACAGAAAATAAAAAATATAAATATGCATATATATATATATATCATCTCTGTGCCTTAAAAAAAATGTTCTTACTACCTTGATTTTTTTAATGAAAAATGTTTTATACAATAGCTTATTTAATTGTTGACTATTAATATTTATATGTTTAATGTTTTTAGGAATATAATTTTGATTTTATCAAACTATCACCTAATATGATAGTGCTGTAAATTTAGCTATATATTAAAATCTAAGAATCTTTATTACACGCACTCCTAATTGCTGAATCATTATGAAATTTGGTAATTATATGTAGATTAGATGACAGTACGATGTTATTACACAATCAAGCTGGTCTGATGGTGGTATTGGAAGATGGCTAGCACCTTGGACTGCCTACAAATGATAATGATAATGATATATATATATATATATATATATATATATATATATATATATATATATATATATATATATATATATATATATATATATATATATATATATATATATATATATATAAAACTTATTTATATTAGAAATTTGTTATAATAGGTAACGCTAAAAGAAAATATCTGGAAATGTGTTATTGTATGTCTTAAAGGTGTACTATACAAGCAATTGAATGTAATTTAGGACACACAGATGATATATATATATATGTTAATAACCTTACCTTGATTTGATAAAATTATTATACAAATTTTAATGAATTATATTTGAAAAAAAAATGTTGTTTAAAATGATTTGGTCAATATGTAATAGTTGTTAAGTGTCACGTTGTTAATACTCAGAAGATCGCAATATAAAAAGAGTTGAGCAGAAATAAATGTCTATTTTACTATTTTCATTGTTGGTATTATTGCTTTTTTTTTGTATTTTTCCTTGTTAGAATTTAATTGTGTTTTAAATAAAAATTTATTAATTTATTTTTAATTAGTTTAATGGAATGTGGACCTGTAATACCATAAATAACATGGACAGAAGTGGGAAATAAATGATTTATTATATATAATCTACACGTTATAAGGTTCTGTTTAAATATCGTCATCACCACTGATGAACTGACTGACTGACTGACTAAGTATCGTCTCCACTGATGTACGTAGGCCTCCTCTAGACCGCGCCACGTTGCTCACTCCTCTGCCTTCCTCATGCAGTGTCTGAAACATAGTAGCTCGGTAGTTTAAGAATGGTACAAATTTGGTAGATCTGTAACGATTGTGTAATTTTGAAAGCTTGGCAGGGGCTACTACTATATAAAGGCTACTACTATATAAAAGGCAGGGGCTACTACTGTATAAAAGGCAGGTGCTACTATTATATAAAAGGCAGGGGCTAGTACTACTGTATAAAAGGCAGGGGCTACTACTGTATAAAAGGCAGGGGCTACTACTACTGTATAAAAGGCAGGGGCTACTACTATATAAAAGGCAGGGGCTACTACTGTATAAAAGGCAGGGGCTACTACTATATAAAAGGCAGGGGCTAGTACTACTGTATAAAAGGCAGGGGCTACTACTGTATAAAAGGCAGGGGCTACTACTACTATATAAAAGGCAGGGGCTACTACTATATAAAAGGCAGGGGCTACTACTGTATAAAAGGCAGGGGCTACTACTATATAAAAGGCAGGGGCTAGTACTACTGTATAAAAGGCAGGGGCTACTACTATATAAAAGGCAAGGGCTACTACTGTATAAAAGGCAGAGGCTACTACTATATAAAGGCTACTACTATATAAAAGGCAGGGGCTACTACTACTGTATAAAAGGCAGGGGCTACTACTATATAAAAGGCAGGGGCTACTACTGTATAAAAGGCAGGGGCTACTACTATATAAAAGGCAGGGGCTACTACTATATAAAAGGCAGGGGCTACTACTGTATAAAAGGCGGGCTACTACTATATAAAAGGCAGGGGCTACTACTGTATAAAAGGCAGGGGCTACTACTATATAAAAGGCAGGGGCTACTACTACTGTATAAAAGGCAGGGGCTACTACTGTATAAAAGGCAGGGGCTACTACTATATAAAAGGCAGGGGCTACTACTACTGTATAAAAGGCAGGGGCTACTACTGTATAAAAGGCAGGGGCTACTACTATATAAAAGGCAGGGGCTACTACTACTGTATAAAAGACGGGCTACTACTACTATATAAAAGGCAGGGGCTACTACTGTATAAAAGGCAGGGGCTACTACTATATAAAAGGCAGGGGCTACTACTATATAAAAGGCAGGGGCTACTACTATATAAAAGGCAGGGGCTACTAAGGCAGGGGCACAGGTGTCAATGTAAACCCTACTGGTTGTTGGTGCGAGACTTCTCTCAAGGAAATTAAACATGTAAGTATTTTTTTTTTATTTTTTCGCTCTGGTAACAAGGGAAAATGCGAGGTCGAGCTCCGCCACTCAACACGCAATGGCTCAAATTCGGCGTTAAGTGGGTAGCGGAAGTGCGGAGTGACTTAACACTAGGTCCCCAAGTTCCCTCTGCCTACTCTCCCATATGCGGGATACAACGTGAACCTGAAAATAAGATAAGTAGGTAGGATAAAGAAAGGTATTTAAATTTGCAGTCTGCCCCTTGACACGTAAATTAAACGCTACGGCTATTGGGCGGTAAGAGATAATGCCTTAACACTAGGGTCCCATCGGCTACTCTGCTATGAGAGAAAAGAGGTACAGGTATTTATGCTTAATAACAATTATTTGGAAGGCACGATCGGTTGCAGATTCGATAATCACTAGTGGTGAAATGATATGTATAATATTTCCATTACCTCACTCCGATAACGAGGCAAAACGCGGCGTTAATTTCCGCAATTCGGCTGAAGGTGGGAAAGAGATTTATATTAAAGCAAATGGACTGCCTTAACATTAGCTTTTTAAGTTAGCAAATGGATAATTTTGCAAACATCCATAAATAAACATTTGAGGGATAAATAAAACAATTTATAACCTATAAATAACATGTACATATTTATTTATCAACATCAAACGCGTGATCGAACTGTTCGCTAGTTATCTTCCTTTTCTTCAACTTCTTCATCAGCGCCACGTCCGCTGCCAACTCTTCCAACTCTTCTTGAGTCACCGCTTTCCTCTTCTTACCCTTACCTGTTAGGGGGCAAGAAGTACAGTTCATAAGACATAAGCTGACCGTAGCACATATTTGACAAATCCAGACCAATTTTAAAAAGTTTAGTATGTCTCAGCTTCACGCTGTATCCCGCACATGGCTGGGTAGGCAGAGGAAACTTGTGCATTTAGTGTTAAGAAACTCTGTTTCGTTGCCCACTATCCGCCTAATCTGAGGCGTTGCGTGCTGTAAACAGGCCAGGACACTTACCAGGGCAAAGAAATGGCTGAGAAGAAGAAGAAGAATGAAAATCGAACGTACAACCTGTCGCATTTATAGGTCTTTGATGCCTGTCGTGGCGCAGCGGCACAAGCGTGTGACTGTAACCGACAGGTTGTGAGATCGATCTCCACTCGAGGAAATGAAATATTTGATATTTTCAATTAATATATGTAATCTTTTCATTTTTTCGCTCTGGCACAAGGCAATAACGCGGCGTTGAATTTCGCGCGATGCCTCAAATTCGGCGGTAGGTGGGGAACGGAAGTGGAACGGAGTGTCTTAACACTAGGTTCCCAAGTTCCCTCTGCCTACCCTGCCATGTGCAGGATACAGCGTGAAGCTAAGTCTTAACTGAGTAAAGAATATTCTTGTTTTCAATTCTTAGGCTTCCAACATACACAAAACCAATCGTTAAACATTCGTAGTAAATTTATAACACATTATTTGGAAATAAATATATTTGATTGTCTCCATCATTCTCACCTTGTTCGTTGTGTTTTATCTTTAATTCTTTCCTTTTCTTCCGTTTCTCTTTCTTCTCTTGTTTGTTTTGTTTCGTTTGTTCCCACGGTTGTGTTTTTACCTAGAAATTATGTTTTTTATAAAAACTTTAGTATTTTCTGTCCTAAGTGTGGAATAACACTTTAAAACATAGTAAAACTGTCTTGCTAAACGATAATTCTTACGAGTTGTCTTTGGGAAGCGGAAATTTGTAAAAATCTCCCTACAGAGATGCTAATAACATAAATAAGTTGTAACAAGCGTATAAGAATTTCGACGGAGCTCGGTGAGAACGAATAGCTTAGTTGGTCAGAGCGCTGGAACGGTTTTCCAGAGGCGCGGGTTCAAATCTTGCTTCGTTCAAAAATTTTTTATACGCTTTGTTAATTTAAGTTTAGTATTTTCTGTCCTAAGTGTGGAATAACACTTTAGAAAATAGTAAAAACGATATTTTTAATCGTATACAATCTTGTCATGTTACATATAAATTCATATAAATGATTACAAATTAGTTAATAATTAATATCTTTCTTATCTATAATGACATAACCACAGATAATGCTAACGGATTGCAAACTTAATATATATATATATATATATATATATATATATATATATATATATATATATATATATATATATATATATATATATATATATATATATATATATATATATATATATATATATATATATATATATATATATATATATATATATATATATATATATATATATATATATATATATATATATATATATATATATATATATATATATATATATATATATATATATATATATATATATATATATATATATATATATATATATATATATATATATATATATATATATATATATATATATATATACATATATATATATATATATATATATATATATATATATATATATATATATATATATATATATATATATATATATATATATATATATATATATATATATATATATATATATATTCCTTGACAAATTGAGAGTGGAGTGAGTCAACTACGCGCTGTCTATGAAAATATTATAAGTTTACTTTTCTTTCTTAGCTTCACGCTGTATCCCGCACGAGGCAGGGTAGGCAGTGGGAACCCGGGAACTTAGTGTTAATACACTTCGTTCCACTTCCGTTCTCCACTTTCCGCTGAATTTGAGGCATTGCGTGTTGAGTGGCGGAACTCAACGCTGCGCTTTGTTTTATTACCAGAGCGAAGAAATGAAACATTAAATATTCAAATTGAAAATATTAAATATTTCATTTCCTCGAGTGGGGATCGAACCCAGAACCTGTCGGTTACAGTCGCAAGCTCGTGCCGCTGCGCCACGACAGGCCTCATTATAAATTTAATTATTATAAATTTAAATTGAAAATATTAAATATTTCACATCTTCGAGTGGGAATCGAACCCATAGTCTGTCATTTACAGTCACACGTCTCTGCCTCTGTGGGACGACAGGCGATAGTCTCAATATTTTAATTTCTCTAATTATCTAATACATATTTTCATTTCTTCGCTGGTAACAAAGGCAAAATATGGACCTCCTACACCACTTAACGCGGAACGCCTCAAACTCAGCGGAATAAGGAGAACGGAGTGTTTTAACACTAAGTTCTCAAATTCTCTCTGCCGATCTTGCCATATATCGTAACGGACACAACGTGAAACTGAAAAGAGAAATGTATCACCATTTTCTTTCTCTTCTTAGACGGCCACGTTCCAGTCTTCTTATACTCTTCCAACTTCTGCAATCTGCTGGTTTCCCTCTGTTTATCTTTGTACGGTATACTATTAAAGTCTATTTTCTCTTTGGGCCCCAAGAACTGTTTCTTATGTTCCTCCTTTACTTCCGGCATCAGGGGTAACTTTAGTAGGCCGTAGCTAGTAGCTATGTGCCCCAGGGGGAGTTCCTTCAATTGCAACAATATATTACATTCGTGTTTGGAGTATGCCCGTATATGGGAAACGAAGGCTTTCTGCCCTTTGTCTAGAACAGCTCTGTCTTTCTTTTGTTGATCGTGCAGTATTGTTAGTACCTGTTGGAATTTAAAACTATTATTTTTTTTTTCAACTTCACGCCGTATCCCGCACGAGGCAGGGTAGGCAGAAGGAACCCCGGGAACGTAGTGTTAAGACACTCCGTTCCACTTCCGTTCCCCACATTCCGCCAAAAATTCATAAATTCAATTCAATTCAAATTGAATTTGAGGCATTGCGAATTGAGTGGCGGAACTCAACGCCGCGCTTTGCCTTATTACCAGAGCGAAGAAATGAAACACTGAATATTAAAAATTGAAAATTTAAAATTAAATATTTCATTTGCTCGACTGGGGATCGAATCCAGAACCTGTCGGTTACAGTCACACGCTTGTGCCGCTGCGCCACGATAGGCCTCTATTGTTAAGTTTGTATATTATAATGATTTAAATGTCATTGTAAAAGTTCATATAATCTGGTTGGTAAGAGTGAAGCATTACATATTCCGGAAACTTTTAAAATTTAGTGTTGAGACACTTCGTTCCATATCTTTTATGCTATCTGCTAGTGACGCGGCTTCGCCCGCTTGAGCTAAAATTTTATTATAGCAAAATTATACCAAAAATGCTTAAATTATAGTATACAATAATAACTGGAACGGAAACAAACGTATATATTTATATATATCTGAATCCACTTAGTCCAAAATAATGGAGCCACTAAAGAGCCTCCAAGAACCCCGTCTGGCACATTTTATGCAGTTCTACCAACCTTATCGATATAAGATTGACATTGGAGATCAAACTGATCAGTACAAAAAATACAGTTGAACTTTCAACATTTAATTTGACGCTCTCCAAGTAGTTTCAACAGAATCTTCAATTCGTAGCAATACCTAAGTCCCTAATAGCTCAGTTCTACCAACCTTTTGTTGACGTGGCTAATTTTCAAGAGAAAACAAAAAAAAAACAAGTAAATAATCACCTTATCTCTTAACTTCTGGCTAATTTTGATATCATCACCCGATTTCCTCCAGTCCGTCAGTTCCACTTTCTGATTGGCCTTTATAAATGGTACGTAACTGTCTTCAGTTGGCAGCAATGGGAGTAGGGAGCACCCGGAAGCACCCCCTCGCGCAGTCCTACCAACCCTGTGGACGAGCGCCGCGGGGCTGGTCGGAGGTTCCCATTGGAGGACCCATTCCACTTCTGGTATATCGAGACCTCTGAAAATTGTTAATCGTTTACATTATTTATTCTCTCTTACTCAGCTTCACGCTTTATCTCGCACACGGCAGGATAAACGGAGGGAACTTGGGAACCTAGTGTTAAGACACTCTGTTCCACTTCCGTTACCCACTTTCCGCCGAATTTGAGGCAGTGCATGTTGAGTGGCAGAACTCAACGACGCGCTTTGCCTTATTACCATGGCAAAGAAATAAAAATATTAAATATATTATTACCTCGAGTTGGGATTGAACCCACAACCTGTCGTTTACAGTAACACGCTTGTGCCGCGAAATAAAATGTTATTTATCTATTTTTGCTTATATTTAAATACTCACCTAGCCAATAAATCTGTACACAACAAAATAGTATTGTCAGTCGCTCTAAAATTCTCCAATATTTTACTTCGTTTCTGTTTCATCTTCCCGTGAATAGCAAATATTTTTATATCAGGCACAAAAACCGGCAACACATCAGCCCAATAGTCCACACAGGCGCAAGTAGGCAAAAAGAAGAGACCTTTTAAAATCTTTCTATTCCTTAAAAAATTTAGTAAAAACAGAAATTTATCCTGCGGTTCCACAACAATGTAATAATTTTCCAATGTCAACGGTGTACTTATTGAAGATTTCTCCTTAACACTTATCAAAACTGGATTCCTTAGGCCGGCTCTGACCAAATCTTGGAGTTCTTTCGTCTGTGTCGCTGAAAACAAACCAGTACGCCTCTGTCTCGGCAAATATTGTAAAATGGTTGTGAGAGTAGCTGTGAATCCTAAATCTAGCAACCGGTCAGCCTCATCAAGTACTAGAAAATCCTGGAAATAATTTTTCATATAATAAAAAGACAAAGCCAATCAATAATTTGCTCTCACTTTTCCAATTAGCCCCAGTTTATAATGTTATATAAGTATATAAAGATTACATTTGCACATGTTTATATATTTAAGTAACTGCAAGACTAACTTTCCTTTGAGTGAGATATTTGTTGTTTTGCAGCGCATGTCGACCAATAGATACATTCACAGTTGTAAGTTTGATTGCCATTTGAGTAATCAAATATATACAATATCTTTATTATTTCTCTCTGGTAACAAGATAAAGTGCAGTGTTGATTTTCACAACTTAACATGCAATGTACATTTTTGTTTTTTTTGTTTTTGTTTTAATTTGTATTTTTATTTCCTAAGTATGGAATAACACTTTTAACATAGTAAAAATATTAACATTCGTAAATTGGGCTACACTTGCCTATACTACTTATTATATGCAGTAAAAAAAAGCTCAGGGCTATTAGCCCTGAGGCAATCCAACCAATAGCATTTACAGGAATGCTGTTATGTACTGTTTAATCATTATATTATACCAAATATTAATTACAATATTTATACCAAATATTATTATAGTATACCAAATCTTTTAATCGTCCAGGTAAATTTAAATGTTTTCTCTCTGCCAATAAATCTTGGAACCTTCCAGGAGTACACACTACAATTTGAGCACCATTTTGCATACTCTCCGCATCAACTTCTATGGGTCTACCACCAACTAGTAACGATAAGGTGATATGCTTTAACTCAGGTTCTTCTAAAAATTGTTGAATTACCTGAACAAAAATTAAAGAATTATTACCACATAAAAATATTATTATAAGCATTGAGTGTTGATGAACAACTTAATATATTGAAATCTATTGTTTGGTTGGTATATTTGTATATGTTTTGTTTATTAAGTAGTTTATAACCCTTAAAAGTTTTTTTCATAAAAATTGTAGCATACAGAAAAAACAAGTAATAAATATTAATCAATATTTGAACTTACCATAAATATCTGTGTAGCCAATTCTCGAGTCGGCGAAATAACAACTGCATATACAAAATCTTTTCTCAATGTTACATCCTTTCCCCTTTTTATTAACATTTCCAACAAAGGGACAACAAACGCTAATGTTTTGCCGGATCCAGTTACAGCTTCAGCAACAACATCTTTACAAGACAGAATAAGAGGAATCACAGCCGCCTGTATCGGAGTTAAGGTTTTAAAACCTTGTTTATTGATACAATTTAACACTGGTTGTGATAATGCAGGTGTTACTTTTGACCACACTTTAATAACCATTTTCGTTTTTTGTTTTCCTTCAATTATTTATGAAATTTTAAATAAAAACATACTGCTATTTCCACCACATGAGTTTGACTTTGACACTCATAGCATGTGTACGAATGACAATGACAGTAGTAAGTGATTGTTCTAAAGTTGACGGTACTTAGAAAATTATATATAATATATTTTATAATACTGTAAGCTATTACTAATATTTTACTAAATTATGAAATAAAAATTGTATATTAAATTTAATACGAGATAGGAAATCCAAAATAGTATTTGCGTTGTCAAAACCATTTGGTTTCAAAACGCATTGTAATCAATAATCAATATGGCGCATGTTGATATGATAAATTGACAGCTGTGTTTTGTGATTTGTCTTTGTACTTAACGTACGTTGCGTTGTTATGTTTCTTTTACACCGCCAGCACTTTAGGAACAGTTATTAAAATGACTAGACCGTTTGGCAATAGTGATAAACGATTTTCAATTGACGATGCCTTCGAAGAGGAGACTGATGAAGCTATAAAAGTGTACGGCGCAACGGGCGATAGATCCCCTTTACAGAATAAATTTAAGAATGGAAGCGATTATATAGCGAGGTATTTGTTTTTCACCTGTTCTTATATTTTCTAATAACATTTTACAAAGAATATTAAATTATTTAGTGTTTAACCATGCTTAAACGAACATAATGTTCATGACCTTTAGTTAATATTCTTAGTAGGGCAAAGGCTCTTGAACTGTAGCGAGCCGTTATTAGCGCCCCAGAGATCTGGCTTAGTTTCTAACAAGCTAATTGCACTAAGTAAATACTGATTAGAACCAGTCTATTAATCAACAACGGTAGTTATTGTAATACAATTATTTTTATGATTTATTTACAATGAGCTAGAAAAAGAATAGTTGGCTTTGTTTTAAAAACCAAATTTATTTAGCCTTGATAAATAGATTATGTGATGCAAATAAGGAAGCCTTATTAACATGCACGGCAGGTATATTTATAGAATATTAAGGCTTACTCAATGCATGATTCATTCATACCCTTTCATTTGTGTACCTATTTTTAATTAAAATTTTTGTTTATTGATTCAATACTAACTATAATAGATAAAAAAAACACTAATTTAATTTTATTTTAGAAAAAATTGTGCTGATACATTTTTTTTTATTCCTGAAGCATATACTGAAAGATTATTTTTTTCAAAGTTTTAATTTGTTTTTAATTTTTTTTTTAAACAACATTATTTCACCTCATATCTTTTTTAAATTATCATATTGGCTTGACCTTCTTAATATTTTTTATCTCATGGCTAGCAAGTTTTGTATAAATTGATTCCTTTACTTTTATTTGTGTGGTTTTTTATGAAATCCAATAAATTTTTTAGTGAGCTATATTTTTTTGCAAATAAACATTTCTTGTAGAGAAGTGGCTTATGAAGCTTTGAATACAACATCTGAAAAAAACTGTATCTATCCAACATATAGAAGATATATAGAAGAACATAGTATTTGGATAATTTTACTAAAGGAATATTTAAATATTATTAATATAAAAGAGGTCATTGTTGTGCATTAGGATGGCTTCTGACTGTAAACATGATGGCGTCTGATACAGCAAAGTGTTGGGTCTACTCTGTTATTAATATCCATTTTATACTGTCTGTGAATATATTTAAGTACAATATCCATTTTATACTGTCTGTGAATATGTTCTTAATTCTCAATTCTTTTAAACACTATATTTCCATGAAATGAGCAATTATTATCAATTTATTCCATTTATTTTAATAATTTAAGTTAATATAAATAATTTAAGGTGAATGCTTACAAAGTATTACTATCTCACTGATATATAACACAAAACCATTACCAAGCAGCTGGCTAATGACTCACAATGGTGACTGTAGATTTGAGAAGATTTAACATTTTTTAGCAGTGCTCAACACTGCTCTTTAATGAATTGTTTATTTGTTTTTGCAAAATGTTTTTATTTCAATTCTTAAAGTTGCACAGAGTATATCTTATAAAATGTAGGTATATAAACAATAAGGAATATTGGCAAATTAATTTTAATGTACATGTAGTAGAAATTGTAGCAATTTTGTCAAAATAATTATTTTATATTCAAACACGAAATATTAAGGCAAAATTACCAATATAATAATAATAAAAACTTAGTTTATTCAACTACCATATTTATTTCGGTTAAGACATATCTGACATTAGCGCACACAAACGCACTGACAAACAGACAAAAAACTTAAAACTACTGCAATGTGTCTCTCATGTGCGGACAGCGACAGCATTAGTTACAAATTTATTAATGACTAGCGACTAATTCGCGGCTTCGCCCGCTTTAAATAAGCTATTTCATTTACGGATCTCAATTACTTTTGTGTTCCAATAAAATTTAACACATGTCTATACATTGAAAACTAAAATCCCATTTAAATGAATTAAAAATTTGTACCATATTTATCGACCATTTTTTAAAATAAATGTTACGTAACATTTTTATTCATCAACCGATTAAAATAAAATAACACCGAATAAGAAATATAATAATAAAAACATGAAACAACTTGCACTTAAATCTGGTTAGCTTTTTGTGAGTTTTTTTTTTTTTTATTTATTAGGAAGCCAACGTTACACACTAAGATTACAACGGTAAATAAACATTTATAATTACATTGATACATAGTATGTCTCAATTATAGGCTAACATTACATGTATATTAAATTGTTGCTCGCAGACTACGCCAAAAAGAAAAAGAACAAATTAAACAAAAAAAAAATACATTCAAAAAACTTAAAAACTTATGATATAAATACTACCTTTAAATTATATAAAATAATACAAAATTCTGCAATGTAAAAAATAATAATCATAAAAAAAAAACAAAACATGAAATTAATCTAAATTGAAAAAACAGAAAAAAAAAAACAAAATAAAATCTTGAAACACCAAATTAATAATAACTATAACATAGAAAAGAAAGTATAATAATAATATAAAAAGATTATCTCGACAGACAAAAAAAACCTCTATTTTGGGCCCTATTTTTTAATATATCTGCCACATACAGACAGCGATTAGTTACAGATTTATTATAAGTATAGATTATTCAACATACAACTCTAATTAAACAATTATTATATTTTTCATAATCACCTTTGTTCTACGTTTTACGAAATATTCATTATCTATTTTAGTAGGTTACGTCAAATTAAATTTAAAAAAAAAAACGTAATCACGTTTAGTCTAATGTGTTAGAAAGGTCAGTTCGCTTGTGCCGTGTGTGTTGCTACACCTTTTTTTTTACCTACCATTAAGTATTATAGATAGCACTTTATGGCGCCTAAGCTTTAATAAATAAATTACGGAGTGACTTAACACTAGGTTTCCAAGTTCCCACTAATAAGCTTTAATAAAAGAAAAGAGAAATGCAAAGAGACAGAGGGTATGTTGGGAAACTAGTGTTAAGACACTCCGTTCCTTTCCCCACTTTCCGCACAATATTTTTATTTAAATTGAAAACATCTAATATTTTATTTACTCAAGTGAGGCCTGTCGTGGCGCAGCGGCACAAGCGTGTGGCTGTAACCGATAGGTTCTGGGTTTGATCCGCAGTCGAGTCTTAACACTAGGTTCCCGGGTTCCCTCGGCGCCTACCCTGCCTCGTGCGGGAGACAGCGTGAAGCTGAGTAAGTGAGTATCGAGCCCACAACCAGTCGCATTTACAGTCCCACGCTTGTGCCGCTGCGCCACGATATGCCTCTTGGCTAATTTAATTTTAGATTTTTATCATTGGCACTTATGAAATTTCTGAAAGTAAATTTGCTTTTGTTCTTTTGTGGGATTACTGTGCTGGTAGTGTTAAACATCACGTGATGTAATAATATACTGCGTATAAATGTTATGTGCCTATCTGTGTTTGTTATACTTTAAGGACTAGCGACCTATCCGCGGCTTCGCCCGCTTGAATTGAATTACTTTCTTGTTAAATATAATATTTGTAAATGGAACAAACACTTAATTGTAATGGAGATTTTTACTATTTTTTAAGGTGTTATTCCATACTTAGGACAGAAAAACTAAACTTACATTTAAAAAGCGTATAAAAATTTTGAACGAAGCGGGGTTTGAACCCGCGCCTCATGAAAACCGTTCAGGCGCTCTGACCAACTAAGCCATACGTTCTCACGAAGATCCGTCGAAATTCTTATACGCTTGTTACAACTTGATAGCTTGGTAGCCAAAACCTACTTGAGAAAATATATAATTTAAATGTTTAATTTATCTATTGAGCCAAAAAATTGTACTATGAGTTTTACCCTTGACCTCCTACTTGACCGTTGTGGCGCCGTGGTACAATTGCGCGATTGTTCTGTTGTGGGTTCGACTCCACTCGGGGGCGAAAAGTGATGTATTTGAATAATTATTGTATTTATTCATTTCTTTGCTGGTAATGAGGAAAAGCGCTACATTGAGTGTCGTCAATAAACGCGTAATGCCGCAATAATTTGTCGAAAAGTAGCAAAAGTTAAAAGACGAGATAGAAAAGATACAGCGTGATGCAAAAATTAAAATGCTGTTCAATTAAAAAGCCTTATTCGATGACATAAAAAAAATAATTTAAATTTATTTATGATACATTTCGAGGCCGATTGTGGCGCCATGCTACAGGCGTGTGACTGTAAATGACAGGTTGTGGGTTCGATCCCCGCCGGAGGAAATGATTTGAACATTTTCAAATTAAATATTTATTGTTGAGTCGCGTACGTGCCTCCAATAAGAGCAGATGCAATATTGTTTGTGTCCGAGCTCCCAGATAGCTTGTTTATAAAAACATCACCCTCTTAAAACTTAAATTAGTATATTTATTCATAAAAGTTTTTCTGTTAAAATTTGAACTTAAATACGAACAAAGTGCAGTTTAAATTCAGTGTATTGCTGTATTTTAATCAGTTAAATTTACTAGTTTTATAAAAAGTGACATTGTGTGACATTGAGTGCATACGATCCGTTACGCTGTCGGCCAACAAAACCGGTCCCAGCTACCTGTGCATTTTAGCTTACACGCCTTAACTAATCTGCTATTTTGCTAATATAAATGAACGCTTTACTGGCCTAACGGCTGTCCTATAAGATTGAGAAGTGTGCATCCTTAGTTCGAATCTCACGATATATATATATATTTTTATTTGTTACTTTTTTTTTTTCGTTACATTTTTTTTTTTTTTTTTTGGTATATTAAAATACACAATGAAGTATGCTTGTTGCAAATCTATGGCTGGTAATGCTTCAGATGGACTATTGTGTAGTAAATGTGGACTTAAATATCATTATAACTGCTTGAATCCATCACTTGCAAAAAAGACAACCACACTTGACAGAATCAATTGGATCTGCCCTGATTGCAAACTTGCTTTACCCAGACAAATTAATAATGACAACACGCCAATTCGAGGTCATGTTTCAAAACCTAATTATAGTGAGAATGTTACCCTACTAAGAGGAGGCTCATCTTGTGAGACGGACTCGCCCTGTAAATCGGAGAGTCAATCTTTCCTGGATCAAGTAAGGCTCATAATAGCATCGGAAATTACAATTTTAAGATCTGAATTTAAATCATCATTTGCTCCATTACTTAGTGACCTAAAAAGTCTCCGTGAAGAGGTGTCTGGTTTTAAAGATAGCTTAAATTTCATTAATAGTAAAATAGAAGATTTGAATAAAAGAGTTGATAATTGTGAATATGGAGTTAAACACCTATCTGAGCAATGTTCAGTCTTAAATTCCTTAAAATCTAAAATTGATTCAATGGAATTTGATAATAATAACAGAGAACAGTGGTCACGCAGATCTAATGTTGAAATATATGGAATTCCCGAAAAAAAGAATGAAAATTTAAGCACAATTATTAAAAATCTTGCTGATAAGGCAGAATTTAATCTTAACGTCGATACAGACATTGATTTTATGACTAGAGTTGCAGCTAAGGATAGAAATGTAAAGAAAAATAAACCTATAATTGTAAAATTTCTTTGCCGTTGGAAAAAAGATGATTTTCTATCTCGTGTCAGGAAACTTAAGCTGAAATTTAATGATATAGGATTTGTGTCTAATAATAATACCAACATTTACTTCAACGATCATCTGACCAGCTCTAATAAACAATTACTTCAACTAGTGAAAAAGACTGCTAAGGATAAGTTTTATAAATATGTATGGGTTAAAAACTGTAGTATTATGGTGCGCCGTAATGATACCAGCCCAGTCTTGCATATTATTAATTCTAATGATGTAAAAAAAATTGCTTAGGTGTTATCGCCACTTGCTTAGTGCACTTTTGTTTTATCACATATTGCTTTTTAATTTTTAATTTGTATAATTTTGTATTTACTGGATTTAGCTGTTTATTAACATTTATTTTTTTTTATTTATTTCTGATAGACTTTTATTATTTTGTTGGATTTTACTTACATAAGATATTTTTTGCTGCTTTGGTATTTATAATAAGGATATATGTATCTTCATTGTTTGTGGGGTATCTGTTTATGAAATGGTTATCATACATCTTTATATCTCACTTATTTTTATGTATAGTTATAAATGCTTCTTGTGCGCTGAAATTGTACGTGTTACATCTTTCTTACGTATGTATATGTGTGGGTATGTATGTGTATATGTGTTTATGTATGTAAATGAATATGTATATATCTTATGTTCTTTAAGCTACAGTATCCTCTATGGCTAGTGATTTTTGCATTCTATATCAAAATGTAAGGGGACTTCGGTCTAAAAGTAATATTTTTTATAGAAATCTTTTGAACACTGACTGTGACATAATTTGTCTTAGTGAAACGTGGTTAAATGATTCCATATTTGACCATGAATACTTCGATACCCGTTATTCCGTTTATAGAGGTGACCGTGACTACTCTTCGCGTGGGGACTCCCTCGGAGGTGGTGTTTTGATTGCAGTTCGTTCATACCTTCATATTCATTCATCATCAATCGTCAAATTATCAAACTCGGTTGCCGATGTAGTCAGAGTCTCCATCTCGCTCCACTTATCCCCTTCGTCAAGATTGTTGCATCTTTACTGTTGTTATTTTCCTCATGGAAAAAATCATTACGTATCATTATGTGAATTTTATGAACTGGTGTCTTCGGATATTGTTTCCTATCCAAACGATTATTTCTTAATAGTTGGAGACTTTAACATTTCTAGTGCGGATTGGAAATATTTCGACAATAGGATGAATCTCCAAAATGTTGGTAGTAATGACTCATTTGTAGACTCCATTTATCATTTTCTTAATTTTAATAATTTTGAACAATTCAATACTATATGCAACGTTAATAACAGATATCTTGATCTAGTTATCAGTAACTGTGAATGTTCAGTTACCAGGCGCAGTGACCCTTTGGTACCTGAAGATACACATCATCCTACTTTGAATATTTTGCAAAGGATCCGTGATATATCTCATAAAATTTCTATTCCTTCTCGTACTGTGCGCATGTTTCATACTGCAGACTATAAAGCAGTTAATAAAGTTTTGGCTGAAATAGATTGGTTTGATTTGCTTGATGAATCTGACATTGTAAATGCAGTGGATTTATTTTATGATACCATCAATGAAATAATCAGTAAAATGATTCCCAAAAAAAACATTAGTGGTAAACGTTATCCTTTTTGGTATTCTAATTCTTTAAAAAAAATTATTGCAGAAAAACTTAAATATCATAAGAAATGGAAAATATACAATAGGTTCGCTGACTATGATTCTTTTAGTTTATTACGTGACAGGCAAAAAAGAACACAAATTGTCTGTTATGAAAACTATATTTCTAAAGCTGAATCTCAAATAAATAGGAATAGTAAATATTTTTGGAAATTCGTGAAATCAAAAGTATCATCCAATTGTTTCCCTGACACTATGTTTCATAATGACGTCTTAGCAGCCGGAGGTAATGATATTTGTCAACTTTTTAGTAATTATTTTAACTCAGTCTATCTTCCAGCTTCTTCTTGCCGTGTGAATGACTTTGTTACTTCATCATGTTCTAATATAAATATCAATACTGTAAACATAACTCGAAATGTAGTCGAGAAGTATTTAAATGATCTTGATATAAATAAGGGCTGTGGCCCCGATAGTCTTCCTCCCTTATTTTTGAAATCATGTTCTAAAACTTTAGCATACCCTATTTACTTGTTATTTAGTAAATCATTTTCTACTGGAGTCATGCCTTCAACTTGGAAGAGATCTTATGTGGTACCTGTATTTAAGTCCGGTGACAGACATAATATACAGAATTACAGACCAATCTCTAAGTTGTGTGTCGTAGCAAAAATTTTTGAAAAGATTATTTATGACTCTATTTTTCCTTTATTGCGCACTGTCATAATAGAACAACAACACGGCTTTATGAACCATAAATCTACTGAAACTAATCTCTGTGAGTTAGTTAATCGACTTTCTTCATCCATGGATGAGTGCTCTCAGGTGGACGTTGTGTACACCGACTTCTCTAAAGCCTTTGATAAAATTTCTCATACGAACCTCATAAACAAACTTAAAGAAGTCGGTATACATGGTGATCTACTTAGGTGGCTATGTTCGTACCTTTATAACCGTAGTCAGGCAGTTACAGTCAAGGGCCATTGCTCATCTTTCGTTCCTGTTACGTCCGGTGTGCCCCAGGGATCTCATCTCGGTCCTTTACTTTTTAATTTATACATAAATGATGTCATCAATACTATAAAACATTCATTTATTCTTCTGTACGCCGATGATATGAAAATTTGTAGAAGGATTTCATCGATATCTGATTGCTTACTTTTACAGGAAGATCTTCACAAGCTAATCTTTTATTGTAACGAAAATAGCTTATTTTTAAATATTAATAAATGTAGTGTTATCAGCTTCACTCGCAAACGTCTTCCTTTAGTATATGACTACCGCCTCGATGGTGCTGAGATAAAACGAGTGTCTGAGGTGAGAGACCTGGGAATATATCTAGATCATAAACTAACCTTTAACCTACATATTAACAGAACGATAGCTAGAGCATATCGAATGCTTGGCTTTATTTTTAGAATTTCCAGAGATTTTAAAAAACCTAGTACTTTGATACTTTTGTATAACTCTTTTGTTAGACCTATCCTTGAGTATGGGTCTACTGTTTGGAATCCACATTACAAGACTTATGTTAACCAGTTAGAGAATGTTCAAAACAAATTCATTAAATTTGTACGCTTCAAAAAACAAATTCTGAATGGATCTGGTGACTGTTTTAAAACGTTATCACTTGCTGATAGAAGATCAATTAAGGACCAATTGTTCTTGTTCAAAATAATAAAAAATCTCGTTAATTCCCCTTATCTTTTAAATTGTATTAATTTCAGATGCTCTCAAAAATTTACGCGTAACCAACATTTATTTTATTTACCTATTAATAGAAGTAAGCATGCACAAAATACCTTTGTCAACAGAGCCTGCGCCAGTTATAATAAACTGTTTATTCATATTGATATTTTTGCGGCCAGGAACGTAATTGTATTCAAAAACAAAATTATGAAAAGTTTAAATAACACCATTATTTTTTAAAAAAATTATATCTATATTTGATTTATATCATATTTTATTAGGTTTATGTTAACTCTTGTTTTTTTAATTGTGTGTAATTCTCAGCTATCTTTTTACTTATGTATATGTATATATGTATGTGTATGTGTATGTATGTATGTATATGTATGTGTATATGTATATATATATGTATGTATGTATGTGTGTATGTATATGTGTGTATATATGTATATATTTGCTCTTTATGTTTTTAATTATTTTTGTGTGGAAACTTTGTTGGATTGTGTAGAATCTTATATTAATTTAATGTTTGTGTATAATAAGTTCTGTCTGTTTCCCTAATAAAAAATAAAAATAAAATAAAAAAATAAAAAAAATTGTTTTCATTTCTTCGCTCTGGTACAAGGTTACGAGGCTCAACACACAATGCCTTAATTTCGGCGGTAAGTGCAGAACGGAGGTGGAACGGAGTGTCTTAACACTAGATTCTCAAGTTCCTTCTGCCTACCCTGCCATGTACGGGGCCAGCGTGAAGCTGAGTATCTTCCATGCGCGGCGTTGAGTTCCGCCATTCAACACCGAAGTTGAACGGAGTGTCTTAACACTAGGTTCCCAAGTTCCCTCTCCCTACCCAACCGTGTGCGGGATATGGCGTGAAGAGTATATATTTTACCGTAACAGGATTGAATCTCGCGTATACTGAACATATAAAAATATCTGATATAAGTTCCTAAGTTAATTTAGCGTTACCACGTCATTGCGTGTTGAATAGCGTGATCGGATACCACATTTGTTCTAACCAAATTAAAGTCAACAATACCTCGGTGGTATTATTTACATAAAACATTCCACCACAAGTTATATTTGAATTCGCAACTATTACATTGTTTTCATATATTATTTTCAGTTTATTATTTATCCTGCACCTGGCAGGGTAGGCAGAGGAAACTTTGGTACTCAGTGTTAAGACACTCCGTTCCTTCCTCCCACTTAACACGCAATCGTGTTAAGTGGCGGAACTCAATTCCGCGTTTTGCCATGTTACCAGAGCGAAGAAATAAAATATTTCACTTATATGAGTGGGATCGAACCTACAACTTGTCGTTTACAGTCACAACGCTTGTGCCGCTGCACCACGATAGGCTTATTCTACATATTAAATGACTACTTTAATAGTTTCATATATGTAAAGCAATCAAGTCTAATAAAAAATATTATGCATAATTTCTATTAAAATTATAATTTGGTTAGAAAATCTAACCATTTTTTTTTTTTCAAATTAAAACCGGTTTTCTCGCAGCCGTAGCGCGAAAATATTCCTACAAAACATATAACATCTAATTAAAATTAAAATATCAACATTATAATAATTATCAATTATACATGTACCGGTTACCGCGTGAATAGATAAAAAGGGAAAAGTGTTAAAAAAAATTACGTTTACATCATTGACTCAACGTGTAAACGGTTGTTAAATAATTCAATTACCCTCTTAAGCGATAATAAAGTCATGATAAGGTGTTACTTTTGTTTAATTAACTTTACACATATTTGTCTTATGGCATTATTAAGATAGGAACGCTAGTTCTTTTTGTTTGGTTTTTAGACATTATGTATTGGTTGGTGGCGCTTAACGCCGTGTGTCATTGTACCGGACTAGCGAATACTTGACGTTTATTGTAACTATGGTACCTTGTTCTAATTTATCGTTTCTATTTCTTAAGTAGCTAATATAAGCTACAAAAGTAGTGACTCATCACTACTCTATCCATAGAAATAGATAGATATTAACTCTACGGGCTTTTCGGGAAAACCATGGATGCGTACAATAAAATATATTTACTTTAAAATTCCTTCTTACATACCATCTCTATAATTTAATCGTTTTTATAAGAAACCTTGATCGAACTCCTTAATAGTGACCACAATCGAAATAATACGCCAACTCGCAAGGGCCATACAAATCTGTAAAAACAAAAAAAGACAATAACTATAAAGATAGGATAGACATTTATTTCTTTTTTTTCTATTCTCTATGTGTTTTGTTTTTGAATGTACGGTCTTTTAAGGCTTAAATATTTATATTAGATATAAATATTTTTATAGCGTGTCGAGAGGCGAAACTTATACTGCGCTTTGTTAACAGAACGAAGAAGAAATCAAAATATTAAATATTTTATACTCCTTAAGAATGGGAATTGAACCCGCAACTGGACTTTACAGTCGCATGCTTGTGCCCCTCGCCATAGCGGCCTCAATCTATTTCACAAGTACATCAAAAAATAATTTCGAAAAAATTTTAATGATTCAACGAACAATGTAAATAATATCAAACTAACCAAATTTCTCCTTTAATTTTCCAGCAAAACCTACAAATGTTCAGAAGACACGACGTCCCGTGACTCAGACTCCCTCATCCACGAATACGTAGAGGCGACGCAATCTCTCTATTGCTGGAACCATCCGAAGGTTAGGGAGAATTGGAAAACAGTATGTGCAGCTGTTATACTGTTACTAGTCGGGGTTGGCCTCTTGGGCATGGGGGCGTTCGCCGTCGCGGAGCCAGATAATGGTTTACAGGGTGCCGTCTTCTTCGTCGCTGGAATGATTTGTTTTGTACCCGGCGCGTATCATGTTGTCTATATCTGGTTAGCCGCAAGAGGCCAAAGAGGCTACGATTTCTACCACCTTCCACTTTTCACTTGATTACCTTAAGTTTACCCTTAAGTTGTTTAAGTGAAAACGAAATTTTGTTAAAACGCTCTCTATTATCTGTGGCCGCCTGAACGTCTTGTAGGGCTATCGAATTGTTTTATCTGTACCCACGAATCTTTAGTGATATATTGAATCTGTATTTATTTTTGTCCCGCATTTGACTTTTTCTAATCGAATACTGTATTTTATGTGTGTAAGTAATTGATTGACACCTTCTAGCCAGATGTGATTCATAGTTCATCTTGTAAACAATTACAGCTACAGGGAAATATGATGGCGTCAGACCATTAGAACTTGATTTAATTTTAAGAATTGTAAGACTTGGCTGAACTGCAATTGGCTCGATCGTGTGAATCACGCTTATAAAAAAAATATATTAATATTGAAATCAATTATTATAATATACTTATTAATTTATTTAAATTTAAGCCCCGAAAGGGTAAACGTATTTAGAAACTCTTGAAGTGCCTAGTTATCTATAGATATTGAATTATCTAATTTTGTTAGGCAGTATGTTTATAGGCACGTGGCATAATTTTGTTTGTGTAAATGTTTTTTTTTTTTTTTAATGTGTATGTAGTCCTACGTTTTATAATTTTGATGCCTAGGTTGTTTCTATTTTTAGTTTTTATAACATAAACAAATCGTAGTTATTGATCTCTAATATACATAAGTGATTTTTGTTTATATTTCTATTGCATTTTGAGCATAACAATCCGCCATTATATTCATGAAAAGAAAATTAATTATATACATATATAATTTTTTTTTATTTGCTTAGAATTTAGTAATTTATTGAAACCACATTTATTAAACATACTAATCATCAGTGGTGACAAAAAAAAAGGTCTACATAAAAAAAAATGTATGTTTGGTTTTGCCATTATTTACAATACTCTTAGAGAATGTGTAAATATGGAGATAAAAAGTAAAATAAACACTTGTTATCAATGACTTACCTAGATAATCAATTTTTATTCTCTGCCACATACAGTCTAGTAGTATTATCTATTGCATGGTAGGAACAAATATTTTTTTTTTTTTATTTAGTCAATTCTTTTTGAGAAATCCATAATTTAATCGTTTGTTTGTGTGTAAATTTTGGGTAACAAGGCTTTTAGCTTGGAATTAGCTAAAAGTTAATACAATTTACAGTTACAGTTCAATATTTTTACAGTTTATAACTTTTGATTGCTAAGAAAAATATACTCTGCTTGATTGGTTCGGTCCCCATGAGAAAAATCAAAGCAACATACAATATCTCTGAAATCTACTGTATTTGAACCTCCTTTTGAAAGTAGAAAACTTTATTGCCCTCTTTCTTCGCACTCAGATCCATCTCCCATATGTGAGATACAGGGAAAAGTTAGAAAAGTGCAGCAACCGAGCTTTATATCCGTAATAAAAATCAATTGATACACTTAATAAGTTTATTTTATATTATTTATATGCATTTGTAAATTAACAGGTTGTAAGTCACACTTGAACTTGTTGATTAGTATTTGTTGATGATTAAATTTAATGTCAATTAAATGCTAATGAACATACATGAGTGCATTAATTAATTAAATAACTGAATTTGAGCATTTGTTTGTGTTAATCATTTTTCATATAACATATTCAGTCGTAAGTAATTTGGGCCTTAGCAAATTATTTTGTAAGTTATCACTCACTCACTCAGCTTCACACTGTATCCCGCACATGGCAGGGTAGGCAGAGGGAACTTGGGAACCTAGTGTTAAGACACTCCGTTCCCCACTTTCCACCAAATTTGAGGCATTGCGTGTTGAGTGGCTGAAAATCTTAATCTTATCTTAATTATTAATTTCCTTGAGTGGGAATTTAACCCACAACCTGTCAGGTACAGTGACATGCTTGTGCTGCTGTGCCACAACAGGCCTCTTACCAAGCCATAATATTAAATTTTACAAATCTTAAAGTACTAAAACATACATACTGGTCAAATATTACTATGTACCAAGACCATAAAAATATATTGAACGGAATTTTATGTATATCTTTTTACATATATTAATATTATTTTACTCTATTGCTTCTATGATTGTATATTTTATCTGTATACTATTTTTTTTTTATTGAACTTAAGGGAAAATTATTTGATATTTTAATAAAACTTTATACAGACATGATAAATAAGGAGTTAATCTAAACTTTTGTGGTAATAATAGTTTTGCTAAGTCATTAAAATATTATTGTTAAGATATTTTGTACGTTAATTTATTACCCAGTTAGTTACCCCCCCGACTGTTTGTGATTTATTTTTTGTTTTGACTGATTTCACATTGTCCTAATATCATTGTTGGTTGTTCCTTACTCTTTCCTCTAGATAAATTAGGAATTAATTGTATGTATTGATTAGATGAAATTGTAAATATTGATAATATAAAAACAGTAAAATATAAAGTTGCATTATTTTTACCCAGCACATATAGCCCTTTAAATGATATGATATATGTAATAAGCACTTAAAATCTCACATAGAATTATATGCTTAAATTTTTCTTTTTTGCCATTGAAAATTAAGACATTACTCAAATGCACTCATTGTCTTAGGAATAATATAATAAAACAAATAGTTTATTTTAAATGCTTTCTTGCCACTCTTTTAATTTAAAATGTTGTAAAAACCTAAGTTCGCCATTCCAGTTCTTTAACACTTCCATTTGGTGTGCATCCATAAGGTCTGGCATTTCCAAGCCGCACGTTTCAAACTCTTCTGATTCCCTCTTCTTAGTTATGTTAATGACGTCCTCTCTGCTTGCATGTTGTCGATTTTTTCTTTGCCCTATTGAATTTTTCAACGCAATTTGCTCTAATTCTTCGTCAAATCGTGATAAGTATGTGTCTATTAAACCAAGTGTTTGTTCTTTAGTAAGTATTACACAACCTTCAGGTATTCTCTCTTTGAACCACAAAATTTTTTCGCCGATTAAATTTTGTTTGATATGAGTACCAAGTTTATTAGTATTTTTCTTTTCGTTTTTGATCATTTTTTTTGCCATAGATATAGTTTTTCTACTGTTTGGATGTTTTAGTTTATCAATACTTTTTATTTTACGCATTTTGTTATATTATAATAACTTTTGTAGAAAACACGTGTTTTTGATTAATAAGTTTAAGTATGACACAAATGTCACTGTCAATCTTTTTTTTTTTTTTTATATACAGTACACTACCGTAGACGGAAGATTATAAAAATTAATATCAGTCTCTATAATATAAATATAAAAGCCTACCTACTGGTAAAATAAGAGCAAATGTTAATGTTGTAAGTAATTTTTTCCCTATTTTTAACATTTTTTTTAAGCCTCACGCTGTATCCCGCGCGAGGCACGGTAGGCAGAGGGAACCCGGGAACCTAGTGTCATTGACACTCCGTTCCACTTCCATTCCTCACTTTCCGCCAAATTTGAAGCATTGTGTGTTGAGTTGTGGGCCGCGCTTTTGCCTTATTACCATAATTTTTAATATAATGTATATAAATCGTACCGCATAACGCATATGTATTACATTCGTCTACATTCCGGTATCCGCAGCTAATACGCCTAAAGCCATAAATAGGATGAACATTTCATATTTTGACATTTATTACATATATTGACAGTTTAGCAAAGGTTGTTTTTTTTTGGTATTTGTTATTTTTTCTAGTGTATTACTTTAAAACTTACACATTCTGTATTCTAATAATTTAAAATGATCAGAAGACCTAAACCTGGCGACGATGAAGAAGATATTCTTCGCATGCAAGAAGAATTCTTAAAGGGTAAAAACTTTCAACCGGCAGCACAAGTAGTTAATTTAAGGAAAACAGAACATCAAACTACTAAAAGAACGAGCCCAACAACTTCAGGTTTTCGAAAGCCATCAAAATATGCACAATCAAAAGGATTGGCGAATAATGAGAAACGGGCACGTACAGAAACAAGCACTGGCGCACTCATGGGTGATGTCTTTGAAAAGAACGTGGAAGTAACCGAAGATAAACCTGCAGAACCTGAAGATGACAAAGTATACTATCCAAAAATCATACCAACAATTCTCGGTAATATCGTGGAGAAAAATTATGATGATTATGTAGACTTAGAATTCAAAATGCCTCCTAAAGGTTTCCCTGAGGTCACTTTAAGAGATCCAAATATAAAAGCAAGTGATAAAAGCATTCATGAAATTCAAGTAGAAAAATTAAACAAAGAAAAAGATATGAAAATGGAAATTGATCAATCTTCTAAGTCAATACAAAATAATACAACCCAACTAAATATTCCAAATCAAAGCTTTATTGTTACAAATCATGAAGCAGATTCTATTCACAGTGAAAATATTAAAGTTTTAAATGAAATGTCTGAGGAACAAATACTACAAGAGCAACAAAAATTACTGTCTACATTAGATCCAAAATTAATTAACTTTTTAAAGGAAAAACGAAAACCAACTCTCATTTCTGGCACAAAAGCTACAAATCCACCAATACCACATACTGTTAATAAAATGGATACTACAGAGACGCTATCTGAGAGTAGTTTAAATAAAAAATATAATAAATTTGAAAATGATTCTCTTTGGGAAAATGATATTCTGTCACATGCACAAGTAAGCAGATGGCTTCATTTTGATAATTTAGAAAAAGATAAATTAGAATGGATGAAAGGTATTGAAGAGAGTGCCAGAATCAAATCCAATGAACCCTATGAAGCTAGGTTTGATTTTAAAGGGTATTTACTGCCATATACTATGGAATATACAGAAAAGACCAAAACTTTGTTTCACCATGGAGAAGAGCCTCATAGACCTGGTTATTCAATAACTGAACTCATTGAACTGTCTCGCTCAAGTGTAACCCAACAACGAGTAACGGCTCTAAATACATTATCTGGAATCCTAGAATATAACAGTACAGGTATTTACAAAGATATTATAGAAATACCTTTAAGTAAAATATTTTTCATCATAAGAATTGCTATGGATGAAAATAAAATTATCTTGTTAGAACCTGCATTAAAAGCAATGAGAAATTTGCTTGTAAATAGAATAGACGAAGCATGCCTCGATGCCATGATAGGTTTTGAAGAAGGTACCTTCCAACCATGTTTAGAAAATGATAAATCAGAAATTAATGATCTGGAATCAAAAGAGACCGAACTACAAGACTTTCATATAGCTGAAATAGATCTTGTAACAGCTGTTCTAAGAACAGATATTTTGCAAAGAATATTTTACATTCTGGACAGTGTCAAACCTTCTTTTAACTGTGTGCAGTATGCACTACAGATATTAACAAGATTATCAAGAAATTCAATAGAAATAGCCAAAAGTATAGTTGACGCTGATCATTTGATAAATGCTGTAATAAAATATTTTATTCCAACAACAAGTATAAACTTTAAGTTTGATCCAAACATTGTGTATAGAAAACCAATTTTAGCTGCATTAAAATTGATGAGAATACTATCATTACAGAGTAAAGAGATAGGACAAATTTAATATCAAAATATAACCTACTTACACCAATATCAGAATATATTAGCTCTGGAGTTGATGGCACTTATGGACTTCGACTGCAAATGGAAGCATTCTGTATTTTATCAAATTTACTAAATTATGGACTTGGAATAGAAAATGTTTCATCGATATTTCCACTTATAGCCACTACATTATACAAACATGTGCACGGGACAGATGTATATATCAGTTCTTCTGTAATATCAGCTACCCACGCTGCTGTTGTACTACAATTTATTAACAAACTTCTAAATTGTAATACGCTTCATTTAGATGTATACAAGCAACAAATATATCCACTATTAAAGGAAGGAATTCAGAAATGGTTGATTCAAACGGCAAATTTTGACAATTACACTTGTGGACATTTAAGGCTACTATATTCAGCTCTCGACTGTTGCAAGACAATTTTACAAAATGAAAAAGTTACCTTACAATTTTTAAATGATATTTTAAAAACATTGGCCTTGTCAAATGGGTTTATACTCCTCATTAATAACCTTTTATCCAGCTCAAATTTGCTTTCTAATATTGATGAGAAAGATTTATATTTAATTAAAAATCTTGTAACTCTAAAAACATCAGTGATAGATTCAGCTCAAAAAGTTCTTCCCATACTGAACATAAATTCACCAATACCATTTTTAGTATCACTATTTAAACTGTTAAATGTTGTGGGTGATAAGGAAATAGGAAAATTATATATAAATCAAGTTTTAAACTATCTAACGCAGCTATCAAAGATGACACCAAACCTTACTAATAATTGGTTTTCTAGAATGGAAGTTGAATTTGTCTTCAGCATCATAAGACTGGCCGTACAAAGTGATATCTTAGAATCCATAAAAGACCTCATATATGCCGTTGCCAATAAACTGTGTTATATTTTGAAAGTTGACAAGAAATATGAATTGGAATACTTATTTAAACATATTATTTTTAACAAGGAATGGTTCACAGCTGAAAGGTTGTTTAATCTTGTATC